>BPLR01016134.1:0-68978 GCA_021605095.1 Caerostris extrusa | reverse complement strand
AATAAGTTTCACGCATGTTCTTGTTGATTGGAACGTTAGCAGCAAAATACTTGTTTGTGAACTGGCTCATGATGTAAATAAATGTTAAATGATGCAAAGTCATGGAATAAGTGGAGTTGAAGAACACATAAAATTAATATTTTTTACGATTTCATTTTTAAATTACGCTTGTTTCATATTTTATGTTACATATGCACGTGTTTCCAATATAGGCAGGAGTGTGTGTTATCAATTATCGTAATACATATGCTCAATTTCATCTCGTGCGACATATAGTCAGGTATCTTTCTGCGGATGGTTGCATTCTAATACTGCCTCAGCAAAGGAAAGCTATTTTTTGGGTGCACCGTGTCCAGCCAGTGGAAATCACACTGGGAGCTGGGCAGCATCCCCGACCTCAGAGCCAGAGGTCAGGTCAAGCGAAGCTAACAAGTCAAATGAAGGTTACGATTTCCGTATCTTCCGCAGAGTTTAGTAGGGTAGCCCAGAAAGAAGATTGGAATCCATCAATAACAGTGAGTGCCGCAAGGAGGAGGCTCGCTTGTCTCAGTCACCTTCACACCTCAGACAAAATGTTCAGTTGTTTCCATTGCACAGTAGGTCTTCATATCATACATTTTTTGTTGAAATACCTCACGATCATGTTTGCAAAATTTAAATGGAAAATATTTGTGCTCACGAATGTAATAAAATTGTATTCAGCCTGTGTTTAATGTCATTTGAACCATCAACAAAATATTCCCAGGGATATTCAGTTCTAACAAAAATACAAATAACAGAAAAGAACGTAACAAAGGGCTTGTTTTTTTTATCCTCACTTCTAAAGAGAATATGTCATCTGAAAGTTCTTGATTATAGAAATATAGTTCGAATATCATTTCATTATTGTTTTTGTTTTTTACTTGATTTTGTCAGATACTGATATTTTTTGTTTCGTAACGGTGACAATTTTCATGCTACTTCTCGGCTGGCTGAGGCCCTGCCATGGATTGTTGGCCAGACCGAGTGGTATACGGATGCTGCGGCCTGAACTGGCCGGAAGTCCCGGCTAGCTCAAAGAGTCGTAGAGAATCTGAAATGATAGAGATATATCCTTGAGCATTTTTGCAAAGAACAAATGTTCATGCAGGGGTAGTCCATTGAACATAACTAAGCTTATTTCTAATCATGAAAATTCCTTTTACGGAAAAGTAATTAGGTTTTGGAATGGAATGTGTTGAGTTTTTTTTTATGCCCAAACATAATATGAGAAAGCCGTGATCTGAAATATCTAAATTACGTGTTTTATTTCAATGTACAATTTTAGTTCGCACGAAATGCTTCATTTTTACTATTTTTTTTTTTTATTTACATGTTAAAGTTTTGACCAATTTTTTAAATGCAGACAGATTTACCCATTTGCCTAAATCAATATATTTTGTTTACCTTAGGTATTAAAATGAAATGTGTATTGGAAACGTTTTTTACCTGGGCATCATTGGAGTGGCTTTGCGCTTTGATCGATTTGCATCTATACCTTCGCAAAATCCGCGCAGGCTTGAGCCACAATCTGTGTCTTAGAAATTCCAAATCCCAGATTGAAGTGGTTAGAAAAATCTCAATATTTTACGAATTTCGTTTTGAAATGCCGTACTTGAGAAATGAAAAAAATACGAATTTAGATAGAATAGATAAGTCCTGAAATCCATGTTTTTTTACGCAATGTACCAATGCAATATATTCGGAATTCCAAACAAACACCAATTTTTTTTTTCCGCTTTCTCTCTGCCTCCAGCTCCCAAGAATTTTTCTTCTTGAATGATTGGGCCAGCCTTGATTGGAAAACAGGGCCCTATGCCCCTGAGTACAATATAAAGTCCTCGATCCCCGCATTTAAAAAGACTAAAGGCAAAACACATGAATGTACCTGAATTGAAAACAAAAATTTCTTCACCTATCGACTTAATTTCCCATTGAAATGTTCAACAAAACTGAAAAAATTACATTTTTGATTCAGACACAGACATGTGCCAGCTTAATTAATCAGCGTGCAAGGCCGTGATTTGCCCTAAATCATGCAGCTTTATTAACCGTTTTGTATTTCCTACGAAAATCTGCAAATTTAGACTGAAAGGAAAATTAGCATTTTTTTCATTCGTAAATTCCCCATGTGTTTTGTTTTTCAATCACATTTGAGATTGAAAATCTGTGATCACTGATGCTTAATTAAAGTAAGATCATACAACATTTTTGACTAATTTTTCTAAAGATATATATCTATTCTTATCTAAATCCATGCATTTATTTCCAATCTGGTTTTAGTATTGTAAAAATGACTCTGTGTATGTTGAGATTTATAATGTGTGTGAGCTCAATTTTTAATTCATATTTTCATGTTGCTCACTAATTTTGAAGCAGATGAGTCAAGAGGTGCTTCTGACACTGAGAGACCCATTCATGTATATTTCTCAACTAAGAATCTTTTAGATAAAGAAATCAAATGTAAGATTGAAAGGAAACAAATTCAGTTACTTTTTACTCCCAGATATATTTCATTTGTACTTCACCAATTTTGTGCGTATACAGATCTATGGGCGGTTTGGGTCAAGGTTAAAAATGAGCAAGAAGGTGTTTTAAACAACGATAGCAAAATTTATAATCCATCTTAAATGGTACCTTCCACTGATGATTTGTCCAGCAATCGTTAAGAATGCATGTAGATAGTCCAATGGACCCAGTAACTGGAAGACGGAAAACCAGGATCAAAGTTCAAACAAATTCTGTGTACTTAGACTCAAACGAAAATTAGTTTTTGTATTCTCCAGATTATGAAAGAAAATGCAGGAAAGGCAGATTCTGATATAATCAAGCATTAGTAATGAGGATTCTCAGATAACTGAAAAAAAAAAACATTTTCACTCAGTTACTTCGTACTTTTTGAAGTAGAGGAATCGCTGCCCTAGGTAGCTTTACTCACTTTCATTTTACAACTATCATTTATCGTTCTTTGCTCAATATTAAGATGGTTTGCGCCTGTGAGCACCACCCGCGAAACACCGAAAGAATGCCGCTTCCGCCGAATGGTTGAAATGAGCAAATAAATAACGCGACAGAGTCCACGAAACATATGCCATCTTAATTCAGATTTACTCCAGTGACGCGGCGGGCAGCTAATGAACAAAAGAAAAACTGCCAGCTTTTGTACATTTGTATGTCCTGAGTCACATTGCTATGGGCAGCAGAATCATTCAACGGAATGAATCAGTCCAGCCACAGTGAGAGCCCGACTATGCTGAAGTCTGTAACAGCTTGAATATCATTTTTGAATAGCTATTCGTCTTATGGCTAATAGCTATTCCAAAATGATATTCAAGCTTATTACGAATCTTTCGAAAGTAATTGAATCTCACTCTATTGATGAACTGATTCGATCCATTTGTGTATGAATGATTCGTCTTATGGCTAATAGCAATTCCAAGGACGTATTTCTCTGCTCTAAAAGCTAATAAACAACAGTTTTTTTTTCTTTTGTTTCATTAACCGCCCATGAATTTCTTCCCAAAGTCGCTTTATCAGTCGTACCCCCCGCCAACAATAGAGTGGCAGCAAAGGGGTCATCCTAATTAAAAGTGGCATGATTCGAATCAGCTGCAGCTGTGGGTTTTCCTCGCGTTATTTATTGCTCGTTTCAACCCCATTCGGTACCGGGAGATTCGAAAAGATGAAAAAATGTACTGTTCGAAGAATTTTTCGATTTGATCGGGTGATTGGTTTTCTCGGCGAATGCGTTCTCACGTGAGTGACTCACGAAAACAAAACCATCTTAATGTCTGAACAAAAGAACGATTAAATGATGGATTGTAAAAAACTCTTTAAAGGTTAAAAAGAAATGAAATAAAATACAGAACTCTAAATTAGTTAATTCCTGCGCCTTTAAAAAAAAAAAAAAAATACGAAATACATTCTTGGAATGAAAAATATTCCTTTTTTTTTTTTTTTTTTTTTTTTCATTCTATCTGAAATCACGAATTTCATTTTGAAATACCCTAAAAGATTCTTGATTGGAAATAAAATACATTAGTTTAGATAGAATAGATAAGTCCTGTAATCCATGCCTTTAAAAATTAATTAAAAAACAACATGAATTACATCTGGAATTATAAAAAAAACTAATTTTTTTTTTCCGTTTGGAATCTAAATTTACTAAATTTAATTCCGTTTCTAATCTCCGTTTTCAATCTAAATTTACGAATTCCATTTTGAAATACCTTAAACGATTCTTGATTGGAAATGAAATAAATGAATTTAGATAGGATTTATCAATTTATCGATTGATTTATCTATATTATGCTTATTTTAGATAGATTTACCTATACTACTATTTAAGTACTATAGATAAATCCTGTACTCCATGCCTTTAAAAAAATTAATTAAATACAAAAATGAAATATATCTGGAATTAAAAAAAAAAAGTAATAATTTGTTTCCACTTTCAATCTACATTTACGAATTTCATTTTGAAATATCCTAAAAAGATTCTTGATTGGAAATAGAATACATGGATTTAGATGGAATAGATAAACCCTGTAATCCATCTCTTTAAAAATTAATTAAAAAACAACATGAAATATGCCTGGAATTAAAAAAATTCTAATTTTTTACGTCTTTCAATCTAATTTTACGAATTTCGTTTTGAAATACACTAAAAGATTCTTGATTGAAATAGAATACATGGATTTAGATAGAATAGATGAATCCTGTAATCTATATCTTTAGAAAAATTAATTAAAAAAAATAACATGAATGTGCTCTGGAATTAAAAAAAAAAAAAATACTAATTTTTCCGATTTCAATCTAAATTTACGAATTTCATTTTGAAATACTAAGCTATTCTTGATTGAAAACAAAACACATGAATTTAGATAGAAAAAATACTAATTTTTTCCATTCCATCTAAATTTTACGAATTTCATTTTGAAATACTCAAAAGATTCTTGATTGAAAATAAAATACATGAGTTTAGATAGAATAGATAAATCCTGCAACCCATGCCTTCAAAAATTAATTAAAAAAACAACATGAAATATGTCTGGAATTAAAAAAAAAAGAAATATATTAATTTTTTCCGTTTTCAAATTTAGGGTATTTCAAAATGAAATTCGTTAATTTAGATTGAAAGCTGAAAAAAGAAGTAGTACTTTTGTTTTAATTCCAGACACATTTCATGTTGTTTTTTAATTAATTTTAAATGCAGGGATTACAGGACTTATCTATTCTATCTAAATTCGTATTTTTTATTTTCAATCCAGAAACGTTTAATATTTCAAAAGGAAATTCGTAAATTTAAATTGAAAGCGGAAAAAAATTAGTATTTTTGTTTAAAATTCCAGATATATTTTTATTTAATTTGTTGTAAAGGCATGGATTTCAGGACTTATCTATTCTATCTAAATTCGCATTTTTATTTCCAGTCAAAATTCTTTACGGCATTTCAAAAATGAAATTCGTAAAATATTAATTTTTTCTTCCGCTTTCAATCTAAATTTACAAATTTCATTTTGAAATACCCTAAAAGATTCTAGATTGGTAACAAAATACATGAATTTAGATAGTATAGATAAATCCCGTAATCCAAAATATTTTTTAAAAATAATTAAAAAAACAACTTGAAATGTGTCTGGAAATAAAAAAATAAATACTAATTTTTTCCGTTTCCAATCCACATTTACGAATTTCATTTTGAAATACCCTAAAAGATTCTTGATTTAAAATAAAATATGTGAATTTAGATAGAATAGGTAAATCCTGTAATCTATGCCTTTAAAAATTAATTAAAAAACAACATGAAATATGTCTGGATTTAAAAATAAAAAAAATAAATAAATAAACAGAATTTCATTTTGAAATTCCCTAAAAGATTCTTATTGGAAATAAAAAACACGTGAATTTAGATAATTTCAAGAATCTTTTAATGGCTTTTTTAAAAACGATTCCAAAGACTTCATGAATTACATGTTTGGAATAAAAAAAAAAAAAAAAATACTATTTTTATCCATTCCATTTAAATTCATTACTTTTATTTTGAAATCTTAAAAGATTCTTGATTAGAAATAAAAATAGTTATGATAATAAATCAGTAATCTGTTTTAAATTTATGTTCAGCTGCACATTCCATTCCATGAACTGGTAACTTATTTTCGTTTGACTTGGTTCGGTTTATAATTTTCACATGCAGGCCTGCTTTTCATTTCCATTATTATTCCTGAATTTTATATATGGTTTGATAATGCAAGATACGCAAATCATGAATGAAAAATCATCCTAGAATAGACAAAAAAGGAATGTTGTAAACATTCATGATTTAAGTTGTGTTTAATTTTAAAAAAATTTATTCTTTACTGACACATTCCTGAAAATGTTTTTGCTGTCTACTGAACATTTTTGAAATGTTTTCCTTTATATCGGTGAGGTTTTATTTATTTATTTATATCATGAGTTTCCCATTCCTGGTTGGACATTGCCCCTACCTGGAGGACTTTCGAAAAAACGTTGTAGTTGCTTGTGTGCTTGTTGTATAGTGGCAAATCTTGAAAACTCCCTCTAGACAATTTCAATGCTGAGGCGAGATCTTTTGATAAATTGTCTTGATTGCCGTCGAGTTTCCTTGTATCTAAAATTAGTAACTGTAACTGAGGCCCTGTAATGGATTCGAACCTGTAATCTCTTGTCTGCTACACATTAGTATACTACCCTATGGCATGAGTAGGTATAGAATATAGGTTAAACAGTATTGTTCTTTTACAAAAATGCTCTTCAAACTGAAAAAGGGATGCTATTATGTTGAGGTTTGATTTGTCGCTCTACGACCCTCTTGTGCAAACTTTTGGCTAACTAGACCGGGACCTACATTTTTAAAGTGGATTCCGAACCACTAACAAACATCCATGCTACCGCCAAGATTCGATCTGAAGCCTGTGGTATCAATGGCCAGAAACAGCTAGCCAATTGGCCACCAGGCCACCTGTTGCTATTAGGGGAGAATATATACTATCAATGAAAAATGAAATTATTATGGTTATTGCACGTTAAAAACGACAAAAATAAATAAATAATTAAAATAAATTAAAAATAAAAATAATAATGGGTAAAGTTTTTATGAATATGGACTATGTTTTATATGAATAAAGAATTTCAAAATGACTAACAATATTCTCTTTTACGAAAAGTGTGGAGATAAAAAGTTTGAAAACCGTTGCCTTTTGGTACGTTCTTTTCTGTTATTTGGCTATTTTTGGCTAAATTTTGAATCCCTTGGGATATTTGTTGATGGTTTAAATATTTTTAATGTTAAACAAACGAATAAATTTTGTTTTTTTTACATTCATGAATTTTAAATAATTTTCCATTTTCGTTTTGTAGACTTATGTCATTGAACCATTTCTATTAAAAAAAATATGTCTGTAGAGGTTTCTACTGTGCAATGTGAAATTTCATAAACACAAACTGGACGAAAAAGGTTTTGTCTGAATTGTGAAAGGTATTTGAGATAAGCTGAGCCTGTATGCTTGTCACTCTTTTGTTATTGATTGTAAGGCACTTTTATTTTGGTCGTTCAATCTTCTTCTGGAGCTGCCTTTTCTTTCGCTCGCACGTCATGTCCTCCGCGGAGACCCCTCTTTGAATCGTAATGGCTCATTTGATTCGTGATCAGAACCCTCATTTGACCTTCCTTGTGTCTCCTATAGAAACATCAGAATCAGGTGTGGGGAATTTCCTGACTCCCAACTCCTGAGTCGGGAGTTTTATGCTAACTTCCGACTATTTTCCTTAATTTTTATGTACTGTGATCCTCACTAATGGATTTTGAAGAATTTGTGGACTAAATTCAAACAGTGTTTTTTTTTTTAAAAATAGCTTTTTCATAACAACTTTAAAGAGGTAGTATTTAAGACATCCTCGTACACCAGGGGTGGCCAACCCAAATGATCTTGCGGGCCACTTTGGAAATGTATAATAACTCCGCGGGCCGCATTGGATAAAATTATATATTCTCATATCAGATTTAGACTCACTATAGACATTATTTGGGAGTGAAAAATTGAAACGTAATGAATTATTATTATTGTTACAATTATTCTTACACGTAAACATAGATACTATATTAATAATGATACTAAACGCACATTGTAAAGAAATATGTAACACTAAAAATGAAATATAAAAATATATAAATATAAGCGTAATTTAAAAAATGAAATCATTAAAAAATATTAATTTTATTAGTGTTTTATTTGTTTCTCCACTATTCCACTTAGCTTTTGCAAATCGATCTTAACTTGGGTATTTGCACATCATAATTAGTTCTAATAAGTATTTTTGCTGCTAGTAGTTCTTTTGGTTCCAATTAACAAAAATTTTTATGCAAAGTTGTATCCGAACTTATTTGATTTTCATCGAACTTCCAGTGTCTTGTTGATTGAGATTTTTTTTTTTTTTTTTGATGCTGTACCACTTTCTCTTTCTTCAGTATCTTCAGTTCGAATTTGAACTCATTGTGACGAGTGGTTCTTTTTACAGCATTTTGAAAGTGGACTTTAATTATAATCACCCTGCATATTACTCTTTTTTTTTCTATCTAATCAACGGGTTTAAAGCTTAAGAAACTTCTCTCATTCACAAACCAAGGGATAGAGGTTACTATGCAATCAAGGTTCTCAGTCAGCCTGGCAAATCGTCTTCAGGCTTTAAATAAGATGCACTGTAGAATTTAACGTCACTTACATTGATTCTAATGCTTAAATTCATAGTGTAAAAGCGATAGCAAAACTATGCTATCCATCCATGTTTAGGGTACAGTAAAGGTAACCGCTTCCCCCTTTTCAGCTTCAGGTATCTTCAGTTCAAATTTGAACTCATTGTGACAAGTGGTTAATTTTTTTTACAGCATTTTGAAAGAAGGTCTTCAATTATAATCAATCTGTATATGATATATAAAAGTTGATTTATTTATGACTTACTATATATATATATACATATGTGTGTGTGTGTATATATGTATTTATATATTATATATATTTGAAATGAAATCGACATTGGATGAAAAGGGTCGCAAGAAAATCAATGGTGGTCCTCATGCGACTCACAGATCTGTGCATCCTTCATTCAACTGAATCCTTTGGTAACAGAAAGCCAGCGATCATTGGATGGACTATGTTAACAGATTACACATTGCTGGAAGGGAGAGTGAGAGAGAGAAAAAAAGGAGTAGAACCAGTGGCAGTTGGATTTTTCAGACGGAACTCGACATTGCGCAAGTGTGGTTTTTTCAAATTCAATTACGCGAAGCACTCTACCGATGGTGCTCTATTTCAGTGGCCATCTTGCGCAAGTCGGTAATTTCTGATTGAATCTTTTGCCGAACGGCAGCAGGTTTTTTTTTTTTTTTTATCATCGTGTCCCGGACCTTTTTATTTTTATCTCTTTCTGTAGAACACAAAAGATAAAAAGACTGTGGTAAAGAGAGTACATGGCCAATGAGAAGAAGAAGAAAAAGAATATTCGAAAGACCCCCCTCTTTAGAGTTAAGGTCAAAGCGGCTTTTCTTTTTATGCTTTCTTTGTGTGTTTGTTTCTCTGTTTGGTTATTATTATTTTAGGATATCACGCTATTCAGCAATGATGAGCGCTCGCGGTGGCAGCAGCACAGGTAGCGGTCACAGTGATGCAGGAGGGGGTGGGGGTTGGGGTGGAAGCGCGAGAAAAAGTGATGAAGTGTTGCGAAAAGCAAGGTTATCATTTTCCTAACCTTTTTTGTCATCGCCGAAACAATTACGATTGTTAGAGTCAGAGCCGGAGCTAAAGTGGAATTGCGTTTGTGCTAACCAAAGAAGAAGAAAAAAATGGCTGCAAAAGGCCATTATGACAAAACCTGTTAATAAAAAATATATATATGTATATTTTCGTTTTTTCAGTCTTCTGTCAAAGTGCAACGAAATCATGAAGGATTCTTTTTTAATTGAGAGTCTCCTTAAAAAAAATACAACGTGATCATTTGTATTTCTGCCAGCAGTTTCACATTTTTCAAGCACTGAATAGAAAGCAAGAAAATACAATTGAGTTTTCTATTATGTATTTTTGCTTCAACCTATACACATGATCATTTCAGACGAGTAGAAAAATTCACCAAAAGTTACAGGTAACATTAAAAAAAATTTTTTTTTTTTTTTTTTCTAATGCAGCTGACAAACACTTAGACAGTTCTCTTGGATGCCTTAAGGCAAGCACTGCACCGACGTTACTCACTTAGCACTACCCAGGAAGTGCGTGTAGCTTGAAGATAAGCTACGGACGCGGAGTAAGAATACCTCCGCAACGCTCTACGATCATGTTTGAACCGGGACCTACAGTTTAAAGTGGATTCCGAATCACTACAAACATCCATTCTCATTTTAAAAATAAGTTTTAAATCAGGGGTGGCCAACCCGCGGCCCCCTTGAATATTTTTTCGGCCTGTGAGATTTATCACATTTTTACAAAATATATTTATTTCATAATAACCAAAGTATGGGAAACAAATGGATTAAAAAGAATGCATTATATGCGCAACCATATATTCAAAAATCAATTGTCGAAATCATGAGAAAAAATTAACTTTGATTTAAAAATCATATTCTTGCGAATATAGGACAGATATTACTGTTTTATTTATGAGTTTATAGTTATGAGTTCGCAGAATAATTAAATTATATTCTGCGAACTCATGAGTCGCGCGCATCTTGGAACATCTAATATAATAGATAATCTAACAGAATATCTAATATGTTTCCGTTTAAGTGACCTCAGTGATCATCCCTAGATACGCACAGATGATTATTGGTAGCAGAGCAGGCCATACTCTCAGTTGAAGTTGTTAGCGCTCTTAGTTCAATTTGCATCTGCGAATGTTTTTTTACTAAACTGAAATGGACCGAACGCAAAACACGCTCAAACATAAAGGACGCTAACTTGCAACATTACGATGAACAAATACCAAATTGACATCGATTTGCAAAATCTAAGTGAAAGAGGAACAAATATCACACTAGTAAAATAACTTTTTTAATGATTTCATTTTTTTTTTATTTCGCTTATATTTTATTTCATTTTTAGTGTTATATATTTCTCTACAATGTGCTTTGAGTATCGTTATTATTAAGTATAATAGTAAACACAATAATAATAACTCATTCTGTTTCACTCCAAAAATTAGTGGGTCTAAATCTAACAGGGGATATATAATTTTATATGCAGCTCGTGGAGCTATGATGTATTTCCAAAGTGACCTGTAAGATCATTTGGTTGGCCACCCCTGTTTTAAATATATATATATATATATATATAAGTCTTAAATAATGCCGCGAGATAGTTTTTAATTCGATATTGAATGTTTTTGCCCCACCTACTTTTTAAAGGAAAACTGGATGCTTTTCTTCTTTCATGTCTCTTGGTATGCATGACATGCGTTTTGGTACGCATGACATGTCTCTTGCATGAATCTGTATGACATGTCTCTTGTTTCCTAGGAGACATGGTAGGTTGTGTTCCTAGACATGGTCTTGTTAAGCATGTCTACGCGCAAAAAATAATAGAATATCAAATTGTTTCATTCTGTATATTAATTAATTACCATGTTTAACATGCAACATATTTTTATGAAGGCCAAATTACTGATACATCATTTTTTTTTAATTTCGATTATTTCGGTTTATTTTGTTTTATTTATGATCATTAACTGGATATTAGATGGGATATTTTATCAATTTTAATGTGTAGCATTAAATCGACTGAGATAGTGCAGTATGTTAACCTTTTTCTTAATTTGTACTGAATTTTAATTTGACAATTTAGGGTGATATTTTATTTTCAATGATAAAGTAACATATAATTTTTATTTAATGGGGTAAATCATAAATTTTAATCTGTAATAAATTTAAAAAAATATTGAATAAAGAATTGTCTTTTATTTCTTTCTTTTAATTTTGCTTTCTTTATACGCTCTCATCACATTATTTAGTCTTCATACGTTCTATTCAATTTTCATACATTGTCATTAATATTAGCAACCATTAATAAATATTTATACATTCTCTTCTTGATAATGTAATTTTAAAAATATTTCGTGTTACATGTGGTTGCATCCAGAAGTCAGCACTTGAACATTTGATCGATATAGTTTCATATCGATATATCATCGCTTCTTAGATCAGTGAAATGTTTTTGGTAATTTTTAAGAATATACTGCTGTGCTATGTTCAAAACTATGCACAAGTCAGAATAATCTTCCAGCTTTGACCGTTTGGTGACTGTACAGAGAAGGAACCATTGGGCAAAACGCATTTCACTAAACTAATCCATAGGTTCTTAATCCTTACTCTTTCACTTAGCTTTTGCAAATCGATCTCCATTTGGGTATTTGCACATCGTAATGGGTGTTGCAAGTTAGCGTCCGTTATTTTTCAGCTTGTTTTGTGTTTGGTCAGTTTCATTTTAGAAAATAAAGGTTTGCAGGTGTAAGTTAAGCCAAAAGCGTTTACAACTTTTTGTGCCATATTTCTTAAAAGTGAAACATAGAACCTGTTATATTAGATTTTCCAAGATGTGCGCATATCATGAGTTCGCAGAATGTAATTTAGTTATTCTGCGAACTCATAACTAAACACTCATGAATAAAACAGGCACTATTTGTCATATATTCGCAAGAATATTATTTTAAAACCAAAGTTAATTTTTTTCTCATCATTTCGGTAGTTCATTTTTGAATATATAGATGCACACATAATGTATTTCTTTAATACATTGGTTTCAATACTTTGGCCTTTTTAAAATAGATATATTTTGTAAAAGTGTGATACATCTCACGGACCGGAAAAATATTCAAGGGAGTCGCGGATTGGCCACCCCTGTATTAATCTTAACCGATTATTTTTATAGCTTTTCTCAATTATAAATATTTTTTATATAATTTACATTTATATTTCTGACATTTCTTACTTATTCTTTGTAAAAAAAAATGCTTAGTGCTTATAAGAATAGTAATATTATTATAATTTATAATAAAATAAAACAAGTAATATATAAAAAAAAAAAAAAATTTAAAGTCAATTCCTACTTTTTTTCAACTGTATTGCAGAAAGTCCTTTATAAATAATTTTCATTCATTTTTTTTTTTTAAGTTTATCGGGCGCCATCTATTGGTAGATATATGCAACTTAAATCTTAAAAAAAAAAAAAAAAAAAACTAAATTAATTAATTAAATTTAATTACTGAATTAATATCTGAAAAACCTGTATTAACATCCAGTGTCATCCACAACAAGTTTAAAAAAAAAATGTATTTGAACTTGAGTGGATGAATAAAAAGTATTTTAGAACGATTGAAAATTTGAACAAGAAATATATAGGGAGAGTGTGAGCTAATAGAAGGAATTGAAAAAGCATTCGATGTGCGTTTGTTTATTTATTTTTAACGTTTGTATTGGTGGCATGAAGGGCTGCCTACAGTCCGTTGCGTAAGATAGTGTGACGGAATCCTGCGCTGAACCCGTTACTTGCAGAATCGCGCCAAAGACAGACATGGAAGTTCACCCACTCACCACCAATTTGATTCCTCCCTCCCCTCGCTGTCTGCCTTCGGGAAAAATTAAAAAAATAAATAAACCACCATTTGTGGGTAAAGTAAAATAAATATTTTTTCCCAACAAATCGAAAAGTATGGCTGAAGAATTTGCGTTCACTTGCTGGGTGGAAAAGAAACAAAGCTTAAAAATATCGAGAACAGGGTCGAAAATTTCTTGGCTTTCATAAAATATATTCAGAAGTGGTCAACCTGCGGCCCTCCTTGAATATTTTCCCGGCCCATGAGATTTATCACACTTTTACGGAATATTTTTATACTATAATGGCCAAAAGTAGTGAAAACCAATGTATTAAAAAAAAAAAAAAAAATGCATTATGTGCGCAACCGTTATATTCAAAGATTAAATGTCGAAATTATGAGTAAAAATGAACTTTGATTTTAAAATAATATTCTTGCGAATATATATTTATATATATATTGCCCGTTTTATTTATGAGTTTGCAGTTATGAGTTCACTAAATAATTAAATAATATTCTGCGAACTCATGATGCGCTCGCAACGATTTGCAAAAGCTAATTGAAAGAGCGGAGAAAAACAAATACCGCACTAGTGAAATAAATATTTCTTAATGATTTCATTTTTTTTATTCCATTTAAATTTATACATGTATTATATTTATATATAGTTTTACATAAAAATCAGCGAATATGAACTAGTGAGGAGAGAGGTATTATATAAAAAAGGGACATAGGGACAGGGGAGTGAAGGACCTAACAACGAACGACTGACGGCACACGTTGAGTCATTGTTTACACACCATACCGCCACCTAGCGACTACTGCGCCACACCTATATGTGATCTTACAACGAACTCATGAAAGCATTTATAAAATAATTTAATAATAATAATTAACCTGACGAGAAGGATCTCTAACCAAAGAAATGTAAACAATTGCTAGCACAGTGCTATAAACCTATGAAAATTATAGCTGATAATATTCACAATTAATTGAAGTATTATGAAACATGCCAAAGAAGATCTGTACGAGATACTATACTTTTTTACATAAAAAAACAGCGAATACGAACTAGTGATGCTAAAGTCACTGTCTGTTTTCCATACCCAGTGACGAACATGAGAAATTATAGGAACGCGATAATCAATTCACAATTCCAATTGAAGTATTATGAAACATGGGTGATTGAAAGAAGATCTGTACGAGATAGTATAGTTTTAGATTGCAAAGATACGCATTATTTAAAAAATAAGGGCTGCGACTGACGACACATGCTAAATCAGTTTACTTTCTATACCGCTACCTAACAACGAACTATAAAGCATTTACGAAATAAAAATAATAATAATAATAATTAACCTGACGAGAGACATTAAACAACTCTAGCCAGTGCTATAAAATGAAGCTGTTTATGTTAATTGCGAAAACCAATGTGAGCCACCTAGCGACGAACATGAGCACGATAATTTTCAAATTCAGTTGAAGTATAGGTTGATTGCAAAGAAGATCTACATGAGATAGTATAGTTTTACATAAAATGCAGCGAATATGAACCAGTGAGGAGAGAAGCACTATTTCAAGAAATAGGGGTGCTAAAGTATGGTGTTTTCTAAATAGCCACCTAGCGACGAACATGAGAAATTAAAGAAACACGATAATCTATTCACAATTCCAGTTGAAGTATAGGTTGATTGCAAAGAAGATCTACATGAGATAGTATAGTTTTACATAAAATGCAGCGAATATGAACCAGTGAGGAGAGAAGCACTATTTCAAGAAATAGGGGTGCTAAAGTATGGTGTTTTCTAAATAGCCACCTAGCGACGAACATGAGAAATTATAGGAACACGATAATTTATTCACATTTCCAATTCAAGTTTTATGAAACGTAGGTGATTGCAAAGAAGATTTCCACGAGATACTATAGTTTTGCATAAAAAGCAGCGAATACGAACTGATGAGGAGAGAACAGCATTATTAAAAAAAAAAAAAAAAAAAAGACTAGGGGAAGGGAGGGGGGGGTTGAGTGCGACTGACGACACACGCTAAGAAGCACTAAAAAAGAAAGAAGGAAAAGAGAAAGAAAGAAAGAGTCGTTCGCAGACGGCGGTATGCGCGCGGCGATGGCCTGCGGCGACTTCGGCCGCAAACTGGTCGCGGAATGCGGGGAAGGTAGTAATTTAAACGTTTTTACTTGGCCCAGTCTTTCATTCTGTGTTTCCAACTGTCCTGCTATTCATTAGGACGCGCTCAATGTGACTCCCCGTTCATTGCCACTGCGATCGATCACTTGGCCAACGAGACCACAAAAACTTTTCATTTAATAAAGTCTCATCTCATTCAAGAATGGACAACATAAGTCCCATACTGTTGTTGTTGTTGCCGTTATACCAGGATCGAATGAGTCAATAGTTGTTAGAAACCGTTCGGCTCTCGTTTCCTTCTTTGTTAAAAGCGGCCTGGTGGTCAATTGGCTAGCTCTGTGGTGTTTTGGTACCACAGGCTTTTGGCTCGAATCATCAGGTTGGTGATGGTTCAAACCCGCTTTAAACTGTGAGATCCCGATAAGTTTACCCTCGTGTGCACAAGATGACCGTAGAGCTACAAACCAAACTAGTCTTTGTTAAAAACAACAACTACTGATATCATGATATGCTTTTTACCATTTTGAATGCTTTTTTATGATAAATGTTTGTCGAATCGTGGCCCAGTGGCATCTAGTATTCAAGAGATCTCGAATTCAAACCCGCTAAAAAGATCGCAAGAACTGTTTTCAGAAAGGAGAAGGTTTGAATCGATCATTCGCAAAACAAGACTCAATATATACCCAAATAGGTTTCTTTTCATTTATTAAAACGTATACATTATTACAACACAATATACATTTACATCTTACTGATTAAGTAGCGAACAATTATGTAAAGGGATCCACAACATTTTGGAGTTGAAGTAAACTGTGCATATATTCGTTCTTTCGTAACTAAATTACTTTCTCCCCTTTAACACAAGCAATAAACATGAATTTTATTTATTTTTTGTGGGAGGATTACGAAAATTAAAACTGGATGCGATGTTTCATTGATTATGAATAAATATTTGAAAGTTTGACCATAAAGGTTACGATCAACAGAATTCAAAATATTTAGCGTATCTGAAATCGCTGATCGGGCACGGTTGTGTAATTACCAATCGCATTTCATAATGAGGGAATATTGAAGTCCTGGTACTCTTCAGGCAGTCCGTAACCGACACAACCTTTGCCTTTGTCCTGGGCGAAGTTGTAAAACTGGACGAAAATGAACAATGAATAGCATTGTATGTGTAAGTCTTTTTTAAGATGATCACATCACATCTTTGAATTAAAAAAAAAAGAAGATTTAGGATGTCGATTCATTATTGGTGTTATACAATACAAAAAAAAAAAAAAAAAAAAATACAGCAATTTTTATCAGTAGTGAATGATTTTGGAAATTCCCTTCCCATTTTCGACTATTCAATCATGTGTCTTTCTTTAATGTCAAATAGTATTACTCTAATAATGCGGTTGAGATGTCAAAGAACAAAATGATAAATTCAAGTTATTGGTTGTTGAATTTTTTTACAATAATTTATTCTGATAAACATGAAAAGTGGCATAAAAATATAAAAACAAAACGCTGTTATGTGAAACTTGTCTTTGAATAAAATTAAATTTTATGAATAAGATTGGTAAAAGCAGACTTTCAATTTAAAAACTTTTATTTGCCAGTTATATACGAATCTATTGTCGCATGTCGCTCTTGTGGTTAGATTAAATTCTCACGATATTTGACAAACAGAGTTATTTAAAGGTTTTATTATTTTTGTTAAATCATACTTTATCGACTTAAAAAATTTTTTTGCGTTGTTTTTCATTTTGTTGGTTTCAATCTATTTTTGTTAGAACGATGCATTTATTTAGATACACTTTTTAAAAATTCATTATTATTTGCAAGTGAATATATTAAGAACTCAAATTTTAAACTAGATAACAATTAGAATTTTCCCGATTTTTAAAAAGAGATCCATGGTAATGGAATGATGGTAATTCAAATTCAATTTAAAGAGAATGATGGTAATTCAAGTTCTTGTTTTTCCAACAAGAACCCAGATAATAAATTATTATTGTTAAACCATTTTTAGTAATAAAACCGGTTTAAAAAAGTAATGGTTTTTATATATCAAATAAGCTGTTATGATTGTTATTTTTTTTTTTTAGTTGGTGGGAAAAAGAGAGAAAGTTTTGTACTTATTTACATTGTTAAAATAGAATAACAATTTAGTTCTTTAGTTTACATTTCGGTCAAGAGATGTCGCCACGATTTGTTTATACATTTCAATTACAGAGATTGAAATGGATCTTTTTTGCTTTCAATGATTTATTTAAATTTAAAACAAATTACTGTTCGCTATTTGATACTTTTAAATTGAATATTAAATTCTTTAGAATAGTATCTCATTATTTTTGGAAATTAAAATTAAGTTGATCGATTATTAAATTTTCTTTACTTTCCATAACTTTAAAAATCGTTTACAAATATAATTTTAGATGGAAATTATCCCTAATTGTAATATAATTGATAAAATTTAAATTTAGAATTAATAAAACAAAATAAATTTTCATCGTCTACTTTCAAGCAACATTTAATAATTTATAAGTAAAAAAATTAATTATTTTGTGGCATAAAAATCGTTTCAGAAGCAATATTTTTACTTGCAACACAAGATCGTAATATGCATTGAAAAACATTTAATTCGTGTTTTCTAAAATAAAACAATTTTTTTGGTTGATTATCATAAACACTTTCTTATTGAGTTTTGAATGCAGGTGCTCTAACTACATTTTTTTTAAATTTTTAGATTAAAAATTAAATTTTTATTAGTTAAATTTAAGTAAAGTTTTTAGACTTAATCTACTTTACAATATAGTCACGTTGTTTGAAATCATTAAATACCAATAACTAAAAATAAAATATAAAAAATATATAAATATAAACGAAATAAAAAAAAATTAAATAATTGCAAAATATTTATTTTAACTTGTAATATAGTATTTGTTTCTCCACTATTTCACTTAGCTTTTGCAAATCTATGTCAATTTGGGTACTTTCGCATCGTAATGGTTGTTGCAGGTTAGCGTCCATGTTTGAGCGTATTTTGTGTTTGGTCAATTTTATTTTAGAGAAAAAAAAAAAAAATTCGCAGGTGTAAGTTCAACCAAAGGCGTTAACAACTTCACCTAAGAATCTGGTTTGCTGTGATATCAACAATCGACTTTGTATCTATAGAGTTGGTCAGTGCGTCACAAAGGTCACTTAAAGTGAAACATAGAACCTGTTATATATAATGTTCCAAGATGCGCGCGCATAACTGTTAACTCATACATAAAACAGGTAATATCTGTTAGATATTCGCAAGAATATTATTTTAATATAAAAAATAATATTTTCCCATAATTTCGATAGTTAATTTTTTGAATATATGGATAGCATAATAATATATACATAATGTGCGTTTTTAATATATTGGTTTTCACTACTTTGGCCATTATAAAAAAAATATACATTGTAAAAGTGTGATAAATTTCACGGCCGGAAAAATATTCAAGGCTGGCCACCCCTGATCTAAAAGCAAACACCTAGTGGAATTCAACGTAAATTATTCATTTATTAAATTAATTAACGAATTAAATTCAATCAATGCGTCTTCGTACCGTAAGAAAAGGAATATTTACACTTCTACAAATTGGAGAAGCTGTCATACAATTGAAGAAACGGCAATGAAATAATTTCGTAGTTTAAAAGACTTTGTAATTTTCGACGCGTCTTATCTTAAATGAGACGAAATTAAAAGAAAGCAACAAGCAGCAGCTGAATTTTTCTCATTCCTGATTGACACTCGCAAATCTGGGAAAGAATCGTTGCGTGTCACTTTCCTTTCATGTTGCGCAGATAGCGGCGCAACGTTTGATTGACATGCGGCCGAAACACTTTTTCCCTCACAGAAAAACTTTTCTTAGGCTGGAATTTCCTCAAAAGCAACACGCATGTGCCTTTATCTTTTCTTCTTCGCAATAACATTTCGTGCATTAATATAAAAAAACCTTTTGGAATGGATGGCTCTATCGCATTCTTGATGAAAGATAACACATTTTATGTATCACTTGGAAACTGTTTTCCATCTGGCACAAGAACGTTTTTTTCTCTTCTTTTTTTTTTTTTTTTATTATTATATCCATGATGTTATGAGAATTGGCGTACGTATCTTCAAGAAGAAAAAAAAAAAATTATATATATACGAGGTGATTATAATTATGCAGGGTGACAATAATATTCTAATCGGTAAGAGATGAAAAATGACAAAGATCTAGAATTACAGTCAAGATTGTAATGATTATTCTTTCTGAAAGCGGAAAGAATATTGCATTTAAATCACACAAATGCACTTTCTGGTTATAAATTAGATTTATAAGAATATTTTGGCCTTCAATTTATAATCTTTCACCTATCAAAACAATATCCCTCCT
Source organism: Caerostris extrusa (assembly GCA_021605095.1). NCBI lineage: Eukaryota > Metazoa > Arthropoda > Arachnida > Araneae > Araneidae > Caerostris > Caerostris extrusa. Next base: position 48,823 of record BPLR01016134.1, on the reverse strand, counting down.
GCTAATCGACTATAATATTTTATATACCGATTTTGGTTACTTTTTGCACTTAAGATATTTTTAACTCCAGGAGTATAAATGAAAATGTTATCTGTTTGCATAATGTAGAAGTATACGTATGTGAGGACATTCACTTCACGAATACTTGATAATATTCACTTGTGTAAAGGATTTTCAGGCAATATATACATTATAATTAAACTCCTTCTTTCAAAATGCTGTAAAAGAAAGAACTACTCACACAATGAGTTTAAATTTGAACTAAAGATACTTAAAGGAGGAAGAAACAATATGGCATCAAAAAAAAAAAAAAACCTTTCCAAAATATATTAATAGATGGCGCTGTAAGAAAAAATGAATTCGGCTACCAGTGATATTTTGAATCGAAATGACAATCTACTTGGCATGAGTTGAACATTAAACCATTAAACCACTAGCAAGAGTTGAACTTCTTGTGATGAGTGGTTCTTTTTTACAGCATTTTTGAAAGTAGGACTGTAATTATAATCACCCTGATATAATTATATCACCCCACCCCTCTACATATATATATAGTAAGTTATATAAATAAGTCAATTTTTATATATCATATCATATATTATATATATATCCTACTTATCTGACATTCTAGTGGCAAATAACCACAGATCCGATTGAAAAACTGTAATGTGTCTTCTCCCGCATAAATAATAATTTAGAAACAACAACAAAAGGGTTTATTTAACTGTATCAAAATTCAGACTCAGGGCAGACATCGCTTTTTCCAATGAAAAATTGTCTCTCAACTGATTTTCTCTACAATCAATTAAATATTTATGGCAACCTTCACCAATGATACAATTTATTAGCCGATGTCACCCGATATTATACCGACATTCGAAAATATGTTTTGAAAATAGCTATTTCTTAAAGTTTAAGCATTTTCATTTCCGCAAAAATTACGGAAACATCCACCATTAAAGACATTAATGATGGATGACATTACATGATGACCTGTTACATGACTTTAATGGTGGATGGCATTACATCATGTCCAGTTACATGGCATTAATGGTGGAGGACATTACATGATGGTGGAGGACCATGTTAGTTACATGACATCAATGTTGGATGACATTACATGATGTCCAGTTACATGACATTAATGTTATTGCTCTTGCAGGTGTCGGCTACGGACCCAGACTGCGGTGTGAACGCGATGGTCAATTATACGTTCCCGAAGGGCATCGTGTCGCTGCTGGACTTTACACTGCAACAGGTTAGCGGGGATCTGTGCATAGCACGACCGCTGGACCACGAGACGAGGAGCTCCTACGAGATACCAGTGCTGGCCACCGACAGAGGTGAGTTCCTCCTTTTTTATGCTGGACAGACAAATTTATTTTCGTCCAGATGGAGAAATACATGGAAAAAAATTCTTTTATTTTAAAATATACATCTGAATAATTGCAGCCGCCATTTCACGTATACCAACTTTAGTCAATTTTGTCAATTGTTTTCTGTCACTTTGAGTTGGCAGCAATTTGATTTAATAATAACGTTCGATTACAATTTAATTTATAATATTTTATATATATATATATATTATTTTATTTCTGATATCTAAACAATTCTTCTGAACAATTTTTTCTGTAATAAGAAAGATTATGTTTAATGAATAAAACTAAACAATTTATTGCATGTCTCTGGAACATATTTTACATTCCCCCACCCCTTTTTTTTTTTTCAGGACGATAAGTTATATGTTCAGTAAATCATTAAAGTCTGAATCTTTCCATTCTGTAAAACTAAGTGTACAGAGGCACTATATTGTATGTTAGATATACTGATGTATCATATTATGTGTATTCATAGATCTTCTATGCTATAGTTTAGATATACAGAATATAGTTTGCTATAGCTTAGATATATTGATGCACTATATTGTAAGTTCTCATAGATAAACTACATCACAAGTGTTTCCAGGTGTACTGTACTATGGGTTAAATGTACTATATGTACTCACAATTGTTCAATAATTGACAGATATTTTACATTATATAAATGTACTATACTATAGATAAGACATGCATTTACTGTACTATTAAAATTAAAAAACTGTTGGAAAGAGGTGAAAATTTCTTCGAAAAGATAAAAGAAATATTTTTAAATGGATGTATCAGAAATCACGCACGCACACACACACACAAAATCAGATATGTTGCTATTTCCCTCTTACAATTGGATTTAACTCCTTGAAAACTATATGTACCACATTAGCTAGACTTCCATCAGCTTTGGTGAAAAGACGAGAATCCCATACATGCCATTCTTGGGGTTCACCCTGGGTAACATTGATTCTGCTACATATTTATCTTTCTAATGCCAAATGACCTCAGATAAAAGTGCCCGCCATTTAAAAAACCTGTAGCTATGTCTTTGCAGTCTGTAAGTATTAATCTGTCGTTTGCCGTAGGTGGCCTGAGCACGACTGCCGTGGTGAAGGTGCAAGTGCTGGACGTGAACGACAATCGGCCCGTCTTCTACCCCCTCGAGTACAACGTGAGTCTGCCCGAGGGGAGATCGTGTCTTCCGCGGTGGTGGTGATCGTCGCCACCGACGAGGACTCGGGGAGGTTCGGAGAAGTCACCTACGAGATCATCGCCGGGAACGACCTGGGGCTCTTCCAGATCGACCATCGCACAGGTGAGCATGCTTCCCATCAAAATTGCATCATTTTAATTCATGGTATGACAGCATATGTGTTTGTAGGTGGTAAATAGTAAAACTGCAGAACTAAAAGATGACATATGCAATTTCTTATCATATATATCAATATTATCAATTATATATCAACATTTATTCAATATCATATTTATTATCAATTATATATCAATATTTATTCAATATCATATTTATTATCAATTTATTATCAATATTTATTCAATATTTTTATTATCAATTATATATCAATATTTATTCAATATCATATTTATTATCAATTATATATCAATATTTATTCAATATCATATTTATTATCAATTATATATCAATATTTATTCAATATCATATTTATTATCAATTATATATCAATATTTCTTAATACTATATCAATACTTATGCTGTTGTTATCATGTCCATGGATTTTGAAATATTATTATCAAAAGTTAGATCAAGTCAAAGTCTTCACGATAGCGGACGCTAGGAATGGCGCCGCTTCACTATACAGGACTTCTCTTAAGTTGGCCTCGATTGGCACCCTACCCAATTGCAAAACATGGGGAGTGAGTGCTGGACACTCTAGAATGTGCTTAGATGTAAGGAAAGCGTTGGGGCAATTTCTGCCTAGGGGGATGTATTCCCTAGTCTTGTCTGGGAGAATCTCCGTCCCTCTGTAATGATGAGTTCTGAGTCTGATAATAACTGATGTCGACTTCCTAGGGCAGTTGAAGTCCGTGATGAGTGGCTTCTTAAAGTTATGAGGAGTGAGTCGGCTTTTTGGCAACTGCGTTAGCCTCTGCAAGTGTGATGGTAGTCCTAGGTTGATCATTGTCCCGGCTTCTTTGGCTAAGAGTCGGCGCATTCGTTGCCCTCAATGTTGACATGTGCAGGAATCCATTGAAGATGACATGATTTGCCTCTATAGTGTAGAGTCTCGAGCAGAACATTTATCGCAGAAGTGATGTTGGTATGTCCATTTTTAATTGCTTCCAGAGCCGACTTGCAGTCAGAAAAATCACTAACCCGTCAGTGAGGCCTGAAATCAATACTTATAATATTCTTATATTTACTCACATATCTTCTATTATATAGTTTAGATATACTGATGTACTGTAGTATAGATTGTTATACAGATGTACTATATTGTAAGTTCACCTAGATGAACTATATGATAAGTATTTCCAAGTGTACTATATGTTAAATGTATTATATGTACTCAATGTACTATACTCATTAACATTATACAGATGTATGTACATATAGATTGATAGATAAGGTAAATGCAGTATATTATTTTTTTTATATTAATTTTTATATATTATTTCGATGCAGTATATTAATTTCATAATGCAGCAATTTTTTTCCCCACTGAAAATTTAAAAAAAAAAAAAAAAAGAAGAAAAAGAAAACGTTTATATTATTTAATAGTAAGCTGTATTCTAAATTAAGTTCTTCATGACTCTTTCATCACTGCAGTTTGAAATCCTACAATTAAAGATTCTTAATAGCTTACAGAGTTACTACAATATACGTTCAATTATTAATAGCAATTGATTTTCAAAATATCCTACTTGGATGCGTCAGCGTTTTCACATTGTTGGCTATCAATTTTGAATATCATAGAATATATGCTGTTGAACACAACGATATTAAGTAAATTAAATTTTGATTGGTAGCTCTTCAATGTATCCTAGAAGTTCGACGATTAAATATTTTTAATAGTGTGCAAATTTATTAAATTAAACATTCAATTATTACTAATAATTAATGAAATTCTAATAGAATGCGTCGGTATATTCACCTTGTGAATCATTAGCTTTGAATTTGATGGTAGGAAAAATTACTTTAACTCAGTATGTCAACCTGAAGATCTTCCATTTTAATAAATGTCTAATGTTACCAAATACTTCTGTTTTCCGTGCAATTCTGCATTCAATGTACAGTTTTATTAATACAACAAAAACAATATCCAAATTTAGTAGTAGAAAGTTAATAATACAAATTAATACAAAGTCATGTAAAAGATTTTTAAAGTATTTTTGTGGGACTTTCAGGCATTTTTATTAAATTAAACATTCAATCATTAAAAATAATTATATGAAATCCCAATAGGATACGTCAATATATGTTAATGTTAGCGTGAGTCATTAACTTTGAATTTGATAGTAGAAAAAAATACTTCAACTCACTGTGTCAACCTGAAGATCTTCCATTTCAATAAATGTTCAATGTTACCAAATACTATTTTCCATACAATTCTGCATTCAATGTACAGTTTTATTAACACAATATCTAAATTTAGTTGTAGAAAGTTAATAATGCAGATAAATAAAAAGTCATGTAAAAGATTTTTAAAGTATTTTTGTGGGACTTTCCAGGCGAAATCTTCGTACTTCGCAGCCTGAGCACTGACCACCCACTGCACCACCTGGTTATATCGGTGAAGGACGGCGGTGGACTGACCGCCACTGCGAAGGCGCACGTGTACATCAGTGTGATCAGTTCGGACCAGCAGCCCCCAGTGTTCCAGAAGGCTCGCTACACTTTCTTCGTGCAAGGGATGCTGCACCACAGTCAGTGGTCGGCACAGTCGTTGCCACCACAAGAGATCCCAGTAAGTTTACAGCATCAAAATAACTCTTGAGTAGGAATATTTTAGATGTTAGGACATGAAAACATAAAATAAACTCATAGTATAGCGTGGAGTGTTTGATGTTATATGTATATTTCATGTCCTAAGACATAACTCATAGTATAGCCAGGAATGTCTGATGTTAGGACAGGAAACATAAAATATACTCATAGTATAGCCGGGAATGTTTGATGTTAGGATATTTCATGTCCTAAGACATAAAATATGATAGTATAGCCAGGGAATGTCTGATGTTAGGACAGGAAACATAAAATATACTCATAGTATAGCCGGGAGTGTTTGATGTTAGGATATGAAACATAAAATAAACTCATAGTATAGCCAGCAGTGTTTGATGTTCTTTTAATGAATTCTTTAATATTTTAATATTTTTTTACTACTAATGTTGGGAAATATTATTAAAAGGAGTAATTTTTTAAATCTTTCTGAAATAAATCATTGAAATATATTTTTTTTTAAGGTGTGTCGTATAAAACATAAGAATCCCTAGAACAGTATATATCAGAGCTCTCTATTCCATTTCTAATATATTATGAGTCATTGAAAGTACATTTTAAGATATGGAGGAATGAATTTTTTTAATTCCATTAGAATTTTCGAAAAATAAGTAGATGTCTTAAGAAAACAATAATAATAGTAATAGTAAAACAAATTTAGGATATTATTCATCAATGGTCCACATCAATTAATTTATGGAGGAATTATAATTTTTTTCTTTTTCCAAGTTTGCACCGTTTTAAAGTTGCATGCTTATGTGATGAAAGAATATACCGTTGACATCAAGATTATAATATTAAAAATAATTTATAACATTAATAAAATAATAATCACAACTAATAATTTTTAGAAAATACATTCCAAATCAATTTGGAAATGAAGATGGCCATAGGATAAGCATTTTAAAAGTGTTCTTTAATATTATAACACATGAAAGTTTTTCAAATCCTATCGATTACTTAAAATATCATCTATCCTTACAGGAGCTGGTCCCGTCCGGTACGTGATTTATTCTGGAGATCCAGAAGGCTTCTTCACCATTGACCCTCTGTCCGGCACTATCAAGACCAAAGGAAGGCTCGACCACGAGACGCACCCTTTCCTGCTGCTCAACATCCAGGCGACAGTGGAAGACCGCCCATATATGGGCATACTCAGGTGAATATCTTAAACTACATTTCTACATATTTGTATAAAAGTATACTGCATAAATTTATTAATAAAACTTATAATAGATAAATTCGATAGGAAGTTTATTGATGAACATTTGAAACGAGTTAAAATAATCTCATGAACACTTCCATTTCAGGTGAATGTGACAATATGGGATGTGAACGACAATGCACCACGGTTTTCCAGCAACTCTTTGAAGATCAGCGTACCGGAGAATGCTGACCTGAGGACGCCCATCTATGTGGTGCACGCCGAGGATTTAGATAGCAACCGGAATGGAGAGGTGCAGTATATCCTCCTGGACAATCCGGACAACATGTTCGTGGTCGGGGAGAAATCCGGCAGCATCATGCTTCAGCACCTTCTCGACTATGAGCTGCGCCGCCACTACATCCTGATCTTGAGCGCCGTGGATTCTGGAAGTCCTCAACTGTCATCTAACGTCACCCTGATGGTGGAGGTACAAGACGTGAACGACAATGCACCAGCCTTCGAGAAAAGCGAGTACAAAGTGAATGTCCTGGAATCCCTGTCGGTGAATTCGCAGTTCCTCCAAGTGACAGCTACGGATATGGATACAGGCAACAATGCTCGTCTGACTTACAAGATGATAGCGAATGCTGAAGATCCCGTATCTTCCAAGTTCGGAATCTTCCCCAACAGTGGTTTCTTGTACCTAAAAGAAACACTGGACAGGGAAGCTGTGGATACCTATTCTCTGACAGTCTCGGCATCGGACAATGGTAGTCCATCTTTGTCATCCACCGCCGTCGTGTTGGTTCAAGTACTTGATGCCAATGACAATGATCCAGAGTTCGTGGAAGAAGCCTTTGTGTTCAGCGTCCAAGAAAATTTGGAGCAGGGACAGCATGTGGGAACTGTATCGGCCATCGACAGAGATCTGGGAAACAATGCTTCCCTGCGGTACAGCCTCCTCAACTCCAATGGCAGTTTCCAGATCAACCCTGTCACAGGTAATTCATTTTCCTTTGTTTATTTTACACCAGCTGATTTATTGGTGCAATAAACGAAACTCTTTCAGATTAAGAGCGCAAAACGAACTAAGCATGTGAAAAAAAAAAATATGGCGAAAATATTCTGTAAAAATTAAATTCAAACAAGAGTGAACTTGCTCAACTATATGATTACAGTTTATTATTATTATTATTATATGAAAACCATCATGTTTCAAGAAACATGACATGGTATATCATCAATCGGTACAATACAGAATATTTTTACATTTCAACCAAATTAAAATTATAAAACCTGATAAGTTTCAACCAAATAAAGGATTATTATTCTTAAATTCCCTCCCTAATTTTTTATATTTAAAGAAAATCCACAGTAGAAAACTTTTTAACGACTATTTTATAAACAAAAGATGTTTATCAACTAGATGGTTGTAGTTGTATCACCATCAATAGACGACAGCCCAGAGTGGGCCAAGGCTTTCCTTTGAAGAGATTTCCATGCATTCTTCTGGGTGAACATGGTCCTTCAATTCTTAACCCCTAGTACAGCAAAAGCCTCCTTAACTGCGTTTATCCATCACAACCTGGGTCGTCCTCTACCTCTTTTTGTGTCTGTGGCTTTGCCAAAACCAGCCTTTTACAGGGTTTAAATCATTCATTCTAAATGCATGAGCAGCCCAGTTTAATCTATTGATCTTAACAAATTTTATAATGTCTGGATCTTTATAGCATTTATATATGCCTGCTTTGTACCGTTAATCTCCAACAATCACTTTGTTTAACACCTTCAAGAATAGTCCTTAAAATCTTCCTCTCAAATAGACCCAAACGTGCCTCATCAGATCTTGCCAAAGTCCAAGTTTCAAAGTCATTGACCAAAATTAGCTAATAAGGGTTTTATATAACAAGAATTTAGTTTTTCTGCTTATGAACTGTGATTTAAACATACTTCTTAATTCCAACCCCCCCCTAAATAAAAAAGCCTTATTGGGAGACACAATTCTGCTTTTTAATTCCGATAAAACTACAACTATAGCTGCATGTAATTTGTGATAATTATATGTGCACTGTGCCAAGTATTTAAGTGCATATTATTAACTACTTAAACTCAATGTGGTATTAAAGGCTTCTGAAATGAAATAAGTTTAATTTTATCTTTAATTATAAACTTTCTTTCCCTATCTGCTTACATGAGCGCATATTGACCGCAAGTGCTTTTACAGGTGAGATCTTCACCCAGACAACTTTGGACCGTGAGAGTCGGCCACGCTACGAGTTGACTGCGGAGGTGCGTGATCAGGGCACTCCGCACCGCTCGGACAGGGCACTGGTCAACGTGGAAGTGATCGACCGCAACGACAACCCCCTGTGTTCGTGGAACCGGCTGAGTCTGTGGTGGAGGTTCTCGAAGAACTCCCTCTCGGCACCGAGGTGGTGCAGGTGGTTGCAGAAGATGCTGACCAGGACGAAAATGGGGCCATCGTCTATGAAATCGTGCAAGGTGAGATTTCTGTCACTTATTTTAATCAATACAGAACTTTGAGGGGTATATGAAACAAAATGACACCATGTTTGACATTTTCTTGCCGTGAGAAGATTATGAGAATCAATAAAGTAAGAATGCTACCAGAAATCTCCAAGCTAAAAGACAGTTTAAATCACTAAAGCAACTCTCAAATTTTGAAAAAGGAATCTTATTTTATTAATGTTAACTTTCTTAATAAATATTTTTATTTATATGTGCATTTTCAATAATTTCAATGTAGTATATTTAAGCTCCTCTTTTCATATGATTGACATGAGAACGAGAATTTTTTTCTGAATTAAACAACCTTAACAATTATAATACAACATCAACAAATATAATTATAAACATCAATAATTATCATAATCGCAGCGTAATTTTGATCATTTTAATGAATACTTTCAGGTAAGGAAAACACCGATGGAGCAGATGCTTTTAGCATTGACTCCAGCACAGGCATAGTCAGAACCAGACAACTCCTTGACCACGAAGATCAGAACCTGTACACTCTGATCATTATTGCACATGACAAAGGAACACCTCAGCGCCAGAACGAGCTCAAGCTGCAGATCCAGGTGCTGGACCTCAACGACAACCAGCCCGTGTTCCCCATCCAGCCTCTCCTTCAAGGTCAAGGAGGGCGTAGGTGTAGGTCAGGAAGTGGGTGTCATACAGGCCATAGACGAAGATGGTGGCGAGAATGGACGTGTCATGTATTCCATAGTCGGGGGTAACCTGTACGACATCTTTGACATCGTCCGCAGTACTGGCAGTTTGTACACCATTGCCGAAGTAGATTTCGAGAAGGCTTCAGAGTACCACCTGCAGGTGAAGGCCGTGGACAACAGCGCTGTCAACCCACACAGCAGTGTCATCAGTGTCAAGATTGAAGTGGAAGATGTCAACGACTGCGCCCCCGTCTTCAAGAATGATCCAATCCTGTTCTCCATCCCTGAGAACACACCACAAGGAACTCTTGTGTGGAACTTCAGCGCTACAGATCTGGACAGTGGGGTGAATGGCCAAGTGATTTATTTCTTGTCTCAACAATCTCCAGCTTCGGTTTTTCAGATCGACAGAAAGACAGGAGCCCTGACTTTGACAGAGGCGCTGGACTATGAGCACTTCCAGGAGTACACCATCGTGGTGACCGCCTCGGATCAGGCGCGGGACACCAAGCAACGTCTCTCCACCAGTGTCACCTGCAAGATCATCGTGGAAGACAAGAACGACAATGCACCCGTTTTCAAGACCAGGAGTAAGATCAACGTCTTGGAAAGCGAGCCAGTCAGTTACCCGGTTCTGCACGTCATAGCCCTTGATGAGGATTCTAGAGACAATGGTCGAGTCACCTATGTTATTTCGCAGGAAATGAACGAGGACATTTCGCTCTGGATTATGATTCAGGTATGACTTCTTTTTAATAAATCTTGAAATAATTGGTTGAGAAAAGATCTCTCACTTACATAAATTACCAACTTATTGTGATATGAAATGATAGACAATATCCAATATCCCCCATGAGAAGAATTTTAATTTTTATTACAATATGGTTTATTAAATGCCATCTGATTATCAACTAATTGATACCACATGATTCCCTGCAAAATCAATTAAATAGTATTTTTATATCGCTTAATTATGAAATTTAACAAATTAGTCTTTATAAAAATCTGCATAAAGCTAACACACACATACACACAATACATGCAAACAAAGTGCTGAAAATTTTCTGATGTAAATATATCTTCATAAAATGACGCTTATTTTCCTATAATTAAGTATATTCATATAAATATGCACATTAAAATCAATAACAATTAAGTAAGTTTACTTAAATATTTATACTTTAAACCATGATTATGTGTAACATTTGAGTTTTGTTGTAGGTCTTCTGTCGGTGGCTAAATCTATGGATCGTGAAGAAGTGTCTCATTATGAGCTCAACATCACGGCCAGCGACCATGGCCGACCACCTAGAGCTTCTCACCAGATATTGCATGTGTATGTGGAAGATGTGAACGACAACCCACCTCGCTTCAAACAGCGCCTATACCAGGCCAACGTGTCCGAGGCAGCTCCCAAGGGCACTTTCGTCCTTAAAGTGGACGCTTTGGACATCGACTTGGGTGAGTACGATTCCATTTATGTGGACAATAAACTTCAACAGTAAAAAGAATCTTACATTCGTGTTTATTCGTCATTTTTGTGTCAGAAATATTCTAATTATTGGATAGCTCACTGAAGCCAATATCAAAAATTACCATGGATTAATTTTCTGATTACCTTGGTTTTGATAGTTTCTTTCTGTCATGAATTTACTCATATATAAAAAAAAAAAAATAAAAAATTACCATGGATCAATTTTCTGATTACTTTGGTTTTGATAGTTTCTTTCTGTCGTGAATTTACTCATATATATAAAAATATAAAAAATTACCATGGATCAATTTTCTGATTACCTTGGTTTTGATAGTTTCTTTCTGTCGTGAATTTACTCATATATATAAAAAAAATATAAAAAATTACCATGGATCAATTTTCTGATTACCTTGGTTTTGATAGTTTCTTTCTGTCGTGAATTTACTCATATATATAAAAAATATAAAAAATTACCATGGATCAATTTTCTGATTACCTTGGTTTTGATAGTTTCTTTCTGTCGTGAATTTACTCATATATATAAAAAAAATATCAAAAATTATCATGGATCAATTTTCTGATTACTTTGGTTTTGATAGTTTCTTTCTGTTGTGAATTTACCAATACATACATTTACAATTACTTACATTTCTCTTCCTCTTACCAATGTTTACTGTTGTCTGGCGCAGCATGGCCAATTCTGGCCCTTGTACCATAAAAACCTCAACCGACTTACCAATCTTTTTCTCTTCAATTTGTACGAGATTCGCAGTTGATATAAAAACATAAAGTGAAGTAAGTCTTGTACGTCATTCATTGAGGATAAATGGCTGTATAAAAATTGCATACTTCTGAAAGAAAAAATACAAAAAGCAGTTATAGAAACTTAATATTCTCATAGTAATGTTTATATGGTGAACAAGCAACTAATAAACGATGAATTATAATTGTAATAGTATGTCACTTATGCCTTCTTATGTAACACACATGAAAATAAAATTATTCTGATTTAATTGATCTGGGTGATCACGATTCCATATATGTGGAGAATAAACTTCAACAGTAAATAAGAATCTTACATTCGTGTTTATTCATCATTTTATATGTCAAAAATATTCTAATTATTGGGTTGTTCATAGAAGCCAATATCAAAAATTACCATGAAATCATGGATATCTTGAAAATAAAATATTCTTCGTGTATTTCTTCATATTTAAGCACTAATTTATGAAATCATCAGCTTTTGCATGAAAGCCGCTTCTAAAAGACCCTCTTAAATTACTTTATTGTTAGAAAAATATAATTAATTATATTTTTTATTAATAAATAACATCACAAGTTTTAATTTCTTTTTGTATGGATATATAGTTATTTTATATAATTAATTTTTGTTCGATACAAGACCTTTATATTGTGTTATATTTTTAATTTAGTTTTTGTTAAAAAATTTCCAAAACATTTCAAGTGTATTCATTTCAAAATGTACAGATGATTAAAAAATTTTTCTTGAGTAGGAATTAATTGTAATAAATTTTACTTAAAGAATTTGTACTGACTTTTAAATTATGTACTGATTTTTTTCATGTACTTGTACAGGTGAGAATGGCCGGTTGTCCTATTCTATTCCGAGCGGCGTTGCCGAGAACCGCTTCACCATCAACGCTCAGACGGGAGAGATCCACACGGCATCTCTGTTGGATCGCGAGCACCGAGCCTCGTACTTCGTGACCGTGTACGTGCGGGACGGAGCCTCTCCCTCTCGCCACGACACACCGCAGTGCGTATCGACCTCCTCGATGTGAACGACCATGCACCGGAATTTGGGGACTCGTGCTACACGCTGCGAGTTCCCGAAAACAGCGACCTCAGCGTCATACACACCCTGGTGGCCACCGACAGAGACACCAATGCGAATGCAGAAGTCACCTACACTATCACAGGTGAGTCACTATTGTCAAAAGTTTTTTTTGTGATCGATTCTTTCAAAGCATTCTCCTCAAGATCCTGTTGTGTTCAGACTTGATGGTCCGTTAATGATATAATTTGTTCATGTGTGCTATGCAATTTCAAATCCAAATTTAGTTTCACTAGTACTAAATTAAAAAAAAAAAAAAAATTAATTCCTTGAGATGGTACACTCCAGCTTAGGAAATATAGTTTATTTTGAATACCAGAACTTTTTTTTAATTTCAGTCTACTTAGTGTTTACAGAGATGACATGTATTATGGATTATCCATGCTTGATCTTTTATACCACTCCTTCAACGCTGAAAGCATTGTCATAGTGACATAAATTTGGTCTTTAGATAATTCAAATATGTTTTTCCTTATGATTTTTTAAAAACATTTTCCTTATTTGTTATCTAAACATGTAATTAGTGTCTGATTAATAAATTAACATGGTGAAATCTGTATTTTTACCCTGTAGATGGTAACACTGGGATTAACCTAATCGCTGAAAGCATTGTCATAGCAACATACATTTGGTCTTTAGATATTTTAAATATGTTTTTCTCTATGAGTTTTTGTTTTAATTTTTCCTTATTTGTTCCAAACATGTAATTAGTGTCTGATGACTTAATTAACATGGTGAAATCTGTATTTTTCTCCCCTGCAGATGGTAACACTGGCAACAAGTTCAGCATCGATCTGCACACTGGTCAGTTGTCAAGCCGACCTTTGGATCGAGAGCAAGTGCAGCAGTACAGGCTTGTGGTGTCCGCCCACGACCAGGGTGAACCACCCCTGGCCGGAATGTGCAACGTGACAGTAATAGTGCTCGACCAGAACGACAATGACCCTCAGTTCGAGCACAGCGAATACAGTGCCACAATAGCAGAAGACGCAGCATCCAACACAACTGTCCTGGTGGTCAGGGCTCAAGATCCGGATGACGGAGTCAACAGCCAGATAACCTACTCTCTGGGCAATGAGACCAGGGCTCTGTTTCGTATTGACAGTGCCACAGGGTCATCACTACAGCAGGGTAAGACACGTACTATGGCATTATTTAAAAAAAAAAACAACAACTTAGAAATAGAAACTCATAAATAATTTTTAAGATCATACTTCCGTTACCATCAAATAAAGACCTCTTGGAAGTATCGAAAACCATAATTAGATTATTTGATATTGCACATTTTCTTATTTTTTATTCAAGAGTTGTATAGGCTAGCAAATACTATTTCTTTTTTGATTGAGACAATTTGTAAAGTCCTTATTTATATTTAAAAAAGTCAAAAAAAAAAAAAAATTATATATTTAGTCAAAAAAAAAAAAAAAAAAAAAAAAAAAAACCTCTGTGCACGTAGAAATTCTTGCTTGTTGTATTTAAAAAGGTTATATAGGCTAGCAAATGCTATCTCTTTTATTGAGATAAATTGTAGAGTCTTTTATTATATATTTAGTTAAATAAAAAAATCTTTCTATATGTAACAATTCTTGCTTGTTGTATCTGAAAAGGTTCTATAGGCTAGCAAATAATATCTCTTTTACTGATACCAATTGAAGAGTCCTTATTATATATTTAGTTAAAAAAATCTATCTGATAAAAAGTATCTGAAAGTATCTGATAATTCCTACTTATGTGAACGTAAGTTTAATCATTGGCTGGATCGTTCTCTGGATATGCATTTGAGATAATGTTAATACTACGATCAGTTGCTTGAAATTAGTCAAATTACTGTTGAAGAGATCTTATCATAGAAATTATTTTCAATTGCACAAAGAAATCCGCACCATTTTTCGTATGTGTGTCAAGATGCAATATCCAACATTGATATATAAATCGAGTGATTTATCCGAATAATATAGTAAAACAATGCTTTAATTTGTAATTCTGGAGTGTGAGAAAAAACACAAGGGTGCCATCTACATCAAATCGAAGGTGCACATCTGCGGAAAAGACTGCTTTGTTCCACTCTTTTTTTTAAAGCGACAGAGATTAAAGAAGTGCATCAAGCTATCATTGATGATTTCCATCATATCTTGTGATAGAAACTATGTTCGATTGAATAAAGAAAACTGGGACATTTTTTTTTTTATATAGAGATGTATATATAAATAGACCAAGCGATTTATTTATAGTCTTCCAATTCTTGATTGTAGAAATCTACCAAGGTTCTTGTCAGATCCATCGTATTACTGCATTTGATGTTGTCCTAATGCAGCTGGCAATACAGAGACAGTTAATCTTTATGTCATAAGCAGGGGCTGCACCGCTGTTACTCATTTAGCACTACCCGGGGCACGTGTAGAGTGAAGATATATTACGGACCCGAGTAACACTACCCTTACTGCATTTGATATATAGATATACCAGAGATTCACACCTTATCAAAGTTTTTAATGGTTGCTTTTGAACATCTTTCTGTTTACACAAGTCTAATGGGCTTTACTATAAAATTGATATTTTACTGTGCTTGTTTTGTTTAACTGCCAAATAAATAAAGTACTTGTTTTTCATCTCTTGCAGCATGTTTGACAGAGAGAGAAAAAAGTCATCCTATGTGTTTGAAGTTCGTGCCACCGATGGTGGTCGCTACGACGCGCGTTCTGAGAAAACAGTGGTACAGGTGACAATTGCGGATGTCAACGACAACCGACCCGTCTTCAGTCAGTACCCCTTTGTCACCTCTGTGTCGGCACATGCTGCTCCAGGCACCCAACTCATCCAGCTCGAAGCCCGTGATGACGACGAGGACCCAACGGGGAAGTTCTTTACAGGTGTGTACTGATTTAAGCAATCTCGAATCTGAAGTTACCGATACCAACTTACTTACTTACGGTTTGCTGTTAACAATAGCAAGTAAAATAATAACAGTATAACGAATATATTTTGTACATATAACTAGTTGAATAATTTTCTTTTAAGAATTTTAATAATTAGATGTTTGTAGTTCATTAATTTCCTTTCATTTTGTGCTTATGCAGGATATGTGTACTGTAGAGGTTTAGGTTAGAAAACTCTTTCTATAAGCTTGTAGAGGAAAGTGTGAATCCCCAGATGCCATCCTTGAGGATGGTTTTTTAATAATGTATTGGGAAAATGTGGGTGTAGTGTAACTTAGTTCCGAACCACTACAAACATCCATAGCACCGCCGTGCTTCGAAACCTGTGGCACCGAGCGCTAACCACTCGGTCATTGGGCTCCAGGGGTGCAGTGTAACTCCGAATATTGATTTTATTTAATGAAAAATAATCATAACCTATCAAAGCTCCTTTCTTCCTCTATTTGATTTGATGTGAATGTCCACAGGTCAAAATGATGGCATAAAGAGACAATGCTTTACTTTGTAATTTTGGAGAGTGAGAAAAAACCCAATATCTTCATCCACACCAAGCCAAAGGTACTTTGTGGCAGAGGAGGATCCTCATTTAGTAAAGATTTTTTTACATATAAACTATTTTCAGCTGTTGGCAAAAAATTCCGGGCAAATATTTTTAGGTAAAATTTCTGAAATATTTAAAGATAATCTATTAAAAATTCAGTGACGAAACGTGACAAGTAGGAAATTTGAAACCTTATGTGACACTATATTTGAATTTCCACTGAAAAGAAAAGAAAAAAATATTTTGAACTTGAAACATTGTTGAAAACATTGAAGCATTGATGAACATTGAAACATTGTATGTTGGAAAACATTGAAGCATTGATGAACATTGAAACATTGTTGAAAACATTGAAGCATTGAATGAACATTGAAACATTGTTGAAAAACATTGAAGCATTGATGAACATTGAAACATTGTTGAAAACATTGAAGCATTGAATGAACATTGAATTGTTGAAACATTGAATAAACATTGAAAAATATTGTTAAAAATGAAAAAACATTGAAGCATTGTTGAAAACATTGAAAAATTGAAAAACGTTGCTAAAAATGAAAAAAACATTCAAACTTTGTTGAAAATGAAAAAAACATGGAAACATTGTTGAAAACATTGAAGCATTATTGGAAACATTGAAACATTGTTGAAAATGAAAAACATGGAAACATTGTTGAAAACAGTGAAGCATTATTGGAAACATTGAAACATTGTTGAAAACATTGAAGCATTATTGGAAACATTGAAACATTGTTGAAAATGAAAACATTGAAACATTGTTGAAAAAATATTTGAAATTAACAATGCAGTGATTTTCATGTACTTACATATAATTTTAGTTTTTCTTTCTCAGGCAAAACATAAATTTCTATAATATCTTGTAATTAAATGATTTCTTCGTTGTTTTTCAGCTTCAGCAGTCCATACCTGAATGACCGTTTCCACTTGGACAGCGAGACTGGTATAGTGACAGTGGCAGGCAGCCTGCTGGCAGACGCAGGGGTACGTCTTCCACTGTGAGGTGGAGGCCAGGGACAAGGGCCATCCTCCCAGGATTGCGAAAGGTACGTCTCCATTTTGTTCAACAAATATCTACCTCGGGAATTTCAAACCAGAGAGGCTTATATTGTTTTTCCATGTATAAAATAAAATTACCAACCCTTCCTCTCCGAACAGTTGAAATCAACCGTCGTTAAATGTAGCACTATATCACCTCACACCATCTAGACTGGAGGTTGTGAAACCCGTTTAAATCAACCTCTAAATCAATACTTTGTTCAACAAACTTCAAACAACTTTGTTCAACCTCTAAATCATAATTTTGTTCAACAAATATTGCCCTCGTGAATTTCAAAGAAAAAAAAAAAAAGAGGTTTATATTGTTTTTCCATGTATGAAATAAAAATTACCAAACTCTTCCTCTCCAAACAGTTGAAATCAACTATCATTAAAGCAGTAGCATTAAAGTAGCAGTAGCACTCCTCACACCATCTAGACTCGAGGCTGGAAAACCCGTTTAAATCAATCTCTAAATCAATACTTCGTTCAAAAACTTTGTTAAACCTCTGAATCATAATTTTTTCACAAGTATTGCCCTCTTGAATTTCAAAACAGAAAAAAGTGGTTTATATTGTTTTCTATGTATGAAATAAAAATTACCAATCTCTTCCTCTCTGAACAGTTGAAATCAACTGTCGTTAAAAGTAGCGCTAGCACTCACTCACATCATCAAGACTCGAGGTTGTGAAACCCTTTTAAATCAATCTCTTAATCAATTCGAAGAGTAGAATTAACCCCGCCCTAAAACTACTGTTAACCCCATCTAGTATCGAGGTTAAGTGTTGCTGCGAAAATTAACTGTTAATTTTCCTTTTTGCCAACTGCAATTGATTGCCATTTTTCGTCAACGTAGTTGAATTAACAGTTATATTAATATTGCACAAACTTACAAAATGCTGTTTCAAAATTGTTGTAGGAAGTTATCAAAGTATAGCTAGAAACAAGTATTTGCCATTGTATAGTACAAATATTGTCAAAAAAAAAGACGGTAACTTTCAAATGTTCAAGAAGTGTTTCCACTGAAGCATGCAAGTTAATTATATTATTAATTTTTTTCTTTTAATTTTTGATGGGATATTGTGTTTATATTTAATCAACAGAATACCTAAAAAAGAACTTCCTATATACTAACTCTTAATTTACATGAAAATTCCACACATTTCCAAATCTTTAATGCTTATATATATATCAAATTCATATTTATTGTATTATACTGGTTTAGCATTAAAACCAAAATGTAGTATTCAAAGTGATAATAGTAAAATTCATTATATATACGAAGTATTTTAATAATGTGTGGTATGCTGCATTATTCTTAAATGATTAATTAATTATCGTTTTCTTATGAAATGATTTTGAAATTGATTTACTAATATTTATATAATATTTTCTTTTTATCTTATTATTAAAAATACATTTTTATTACCATTTCATAAAAACTTGTTAACGTGACGTTATTTGAGATTGATCCGAATTGATGATCGTTTCTCACCCTTACAAGATATATAGTTTTAGTTATATCAAAGATTTACTAGAATTTTTTTTATAAGTGAAAGAAAAGTTTCATTTTTTAAAAGATTTATAATTGAATGAAGAATGAAGTTTTTGCAATTGAATGAAATTTTGTTGAAATAATTTCTAATAATTTTTATTGTTAAGTGAAAGAAAATTTTCATTTTTTAAAAGATTTATAATTAAATGAAGATAGTTTTTGTAACTGAATGAAATTTTAAGCAATTTTGTTAAAATGTTTTCTAATATTTTTAATGTTAAGTGAAAAGAAAAATTTCATTTTTGAAAAGATTTATAATTAAATGAAGATAGTTTTTGTAACTAAATTCAATTTTGAACAATTTCGTTACAATGTTTTCTAATCTCATTCCAGGCGTGGTCGAGATTCACGTGGGCGAAGACTTTTCCTTCAACAAACGGTTGCATTTCCAAAACGACACCTACATCGTGGATGTCCTGGAGAACTCACCCCTGGGAAAGAGATCGTCCAGGTCAAAGCTATTCCCTCGTCTCCCTCTTTGATCACCTACTCCATTAAGAGTGGAAACGAGGAGAGTGCTCTAGACATCGACCCCAGAACAGGTACGTGTTACAGTTACCTCATGATTCTTTATAAATTTCAAAATTCAAATTAAAACAAATGAATTATTTTGCATGGGATTGCGTTTTCTTATCATATTTTCTATCTCTCCTTCTAATATTTATATAATATCCTTTTCTTTTTTCCTTTCACTTTACTTGTTATTAAAATAATTTTTATTACCATGTGTGATCATGATGCTGTCGTTGTTAGGGGGCCGTGACGTTATTCGAAAATGAGGGCCAAGCAAATAAAACTCCATTGCAAATTTTGGAGGAAAATGCTACTGTGGGCTTATGTTACATTTGAAAATGCTTCATGAATAACATTAGTCTTAAGGAATTTTCTGGAGAATTTGATTTTTGATTGAAGTGTTTTGTAGTATGGTTTTTAAGTACTTTTCACGTCTTGGCTTGGGGTTTTAAACATTTGAAAAGATCATCAATCAGCATTCGATATAATTGATGTTGGTGATTTGCATAAACAACTTGGCTACAAACAACCGAATGAATCAAAATGTCTACAAAAAAATAGTAAAATTAAAAAAAAAAAAAAAAAGTTGCATTCTCTTTTTAAAAAAATTCAAAATATTTTGGAATTTTTTTGTTTCTTTAGCTCTCTACAAAGACAACTTTGTTTTTCTACAATCCACAAACCTACATAATTTTATTTGTTTTTAATAAAAATTCGATATCTATTAACTCATTTTATTCTCAATCTTTATCAACTAAAATCAATTAAGATTTTTGACACAATCGTATTGGGGGGTGATTTGAAATAATTTTAATTTACTTACAGCTCACTTCCTGATTGTAATTAATTACCTTTTATTAAAAGATCAATCTAGACCGTTGCTGTCTGGTAATGGTCTCAAAATAAAAACACATAATCTGAGTGGATTGTAAAAACTCAACTCTTTTATTCGAAAACTAAACACACTCTGCCCTGGTTACATTTCTTTTCTCCTTTCAAAGAGCTCACGCCCACTCAGAAGAAGATGTTTATATCCTCTGCACCAGCTGACACTTCGATTTTTTTATAGCTTATGCACGTGGAGTTATTTATCCATGAGGCAACATTGTCTAATAACAATGTGTTCGTTAAATAGTTCCTAATATCCTACTATTCATCCACGAGGCAACACTGTCTAATAACAATGTGTTCATTAAATAGTTCCTATTATCCCACTATTTATCCATGAGGCAACACTATCAAATAACAATGTGATTATCCTACTATTTATCAAGGAAGCAACACTATCTAATAACAATGTGCTCATTAAATAGTTCCTTGATGCTAAAATAGCCTTATAATCAATGAGTGAATGTTTCAATTACAGGTATAGTGACTATTCGTAACTCTGGCCATCTGGACTACGAGGTGACCAGGCAGATACGAATGCTGGTGGTGGCCCACAGTGATGGACGACTGCCCCTCCATGGTTATGCCACACTCATAGTCAGGCTTGTGGACCAGAATGACAACTCTCCTTCATTCTCGCAGGAGCACTATGTCTCATCTGTCTGGGAAGGGAATAATAAGGGCACATTCGTTACACAGGTAGGCAGCAATACATACAACAATACATTTACCATCCATCCATTTTTTAAGACAATTGTGGAGTTTTTGCAACTTTTGATTATTTGTGAATCCCTTCAATGTGAAATCAAAAGAAGAAGGCTAACTTATTGCCAGGTTGATGGAAGATTGCTTGTACAGAAAATGAATTTGAATAGATGTTGAAATATTTTGGAATTAAACTATTATTGTTTGTCTTTTAAGTTGAATTGTAACTGTGATAAAAAAAAATCTGTTGATATTTGACAGAACATAAATAACCTTTATTGACATAATGTTCAAATAAATTTGAGGAAAAATATAATAGGATAATACAATATTATGCATAATGATTATGTATAAAAAACGAATTACTTAGTGTCATACATAGTTGCACATACTCCATAAAGATCCTCCATCATAATATCCTCCTAAAGGGTATGATGTCAGAAATTCGAATAACTCTATTAATTAAAAGAATCATCATACTTCTTTTGGTCACTATTGTCAGGCCAATCATTGTCAACATGTTCTAATGTTTGATAAAATTTGCCTATGCAGAAAATAAATTTGAATAGATGTTGAAGTATTTTGGAATTAAACTATTATAGTTTTTTAAAGTTAAATTGTAACTGTGATTAAAAAAAAAAATCAGTTGATATTAGACAGAACATAAATAACTTTTTATTGACAAATAACTGTGTCCGAATAAAGTTGAGCAAAAATATGACGATGATAAACATGATAATATAATAGATATATACAATATTATGCATAATGAATATTAGATAGGCATTATTCACTGTTTGAGGCAAACTATATATCTTTTAAATAAATTAACTTGCCTTTAATAAGCCTTCCTTTTAACTTTTTATTGTTTAAAAAAGGCTCTTAGTGTGAAAATTAACTAAATTAACAAAGAAAATTAACTTAAAAGTGAAAATTAACTAAATTGAATTCATATTCTCACCAATATTTAGAATACTGATCTCATTTTCAATTTCATTCTCCTTTTCTTTACAGAACTCTCTAATTAATATTTTTTTTGTGTGTGTGTGTATAGGTGACTGCATCAGATGACGACCAAAATGGAACAGGTGTCATCGTTTACCACATCGTCGAAGGTAACCATGACAATGCCTTCATCATCGATCCTCCTTTCAGTGGTATCGTCAAGACCAATATCGTGTTGGACCGTGAGATACGGGACACATACCACCTGACGATAATTGCTACAGACGATGGCACCCCTCAGCTCACGGGCACCTGCACCCTGCGTGTCAGCATAGTCGACGTCAATGACAACCAACCAGTGTTCCCACCACACAGTGTCGTTAGCATCAGCGAAGGTACCACACATTTTTAATAATGTACCCTTAGCCGTTAAGATAATAATTCATAGTCATGACTCACATATTAAATTAAAATTTCAATTCCTCACCGTCAAGATTTGAATCTTTGATACCTCAAATCATAAGAACAAATAGTTAAGTTCTTTGTCACTTTACCTATAAATCAAATCGTAAATTAAAGGGAAGACACTCAACACAGAATGGTTTTCTTACATATTGATCAGTGACAGGTTTCATTTTTCACTGAGATTTGTTTGAGCAAAAAATGCTCAAACTCTATATAGTACAATCATTGTCAATATGTTCTAATGATTGTTAAAGTTTGCCTGTACAGAAAATAAATTTGAATAGATGTTGAAGTATTTTGGAATTAAACTATTATAGTTTTTTTTAAAGTTAAATTGTAACTGACAAAAAAAAAAAATCTGTTGGTATTTGACAGAACATAAATAATCTCAAATTGGAACTATTTTGTTCATAGCAAAAATATTTACTGCAGCATATTGAAAGGATTTTTTTATTGAAAATTCCAATAATAAAAAAATAGTGATACATTGTCCAGTAAATACATAGGCAAATGAAAACAGCCATTTATATTATCTCTTAATATCAACATCAAAACAGTTTCGTTAAGATTTTGATTGTCACAAGATAGTTGTAATAGATCTTTTTTGTCACCGTGTCCAGTAAATACATAGGCAAATGAATACAGCCGTTTATATTATCTCTTTAATACCAATATCAAAATAGTTTCTTTGATATTTGTAATAGAGCTTCTTCATAAAAAATAAGACCACAGCAGCATATGTTATTCTCTGATTGTGCAAACCGTATTTGTTTTAATAATTTTGAGATGTGCCTTCCTTAGGTGCTGAGGTGGGGACCGTGATCACGACTATCACAGCCAACGACGTGGACACGAATCCAGCTCTGATCTATGGCTTCGCAGAGGGAGGAAACCCGAGCAGCCTGTTCAGCATTGATCGATTCAGTGGGCGCATCACCCTGGCACACCCCTTGGATCACGAGAAGAGGAATAAGTACCTGATCCAGATCTACGCCTCGGATTCGGCCCACCTTGCTCGCACCTCACTTACGGTTCGCGTCACAGATGTCAACGACAATCCGCCAATCTTCAGCGAGCAGCCTTACCAGGTACGTATATATAGAATTGTTCTTTTAAGAATACCAGGATTAAAATCAGTATTTTAGGTCTCACACTGAATTTTATACTTCTGTAATTTCTGAACCTTAATTATGTGTACATCCATCCTGTTGTTGTATTGTAACATATGGTTTTATTGGAAATCAATCCATTACAATAAGGATCACACGCAAAAGAAGGAACAAACAGAACAAAGCAAACATACAACAAGACAGCAATCGACAATAAGTCTATCTCACACACCACAAAACAGTCAAGGAGGAGAGAGAAAAAAATAAAGGTGGTAGACACTTTATTTTCGTCCACGGTGTGCCTTTGACCCTTTAGGGGAGAACCTTTTGACACTCTTTTTTGGGGTCATAGCTATCATTCTGGTTGAGAAATATTCTTTAAGGTCTTCGGAAGTCATAAAGAATATATATATATATATACAAAGTTAAATGTTAAATCAAATACATTAAAAATGGATAAATACAAATACATTAATAATAAAACTGTCTTATTTATATCAATAGGTGAAAGTCCCTGAGTTGGTGGATCCAGGCTATCGAGTCATCACAGTGAATGCAACCGATTTAGATTCAGAGTGAATGCGCAACTGAGATACAGCATGAGCACACCTGCGATGGATGGCTTCTACATTGATGAGAATACGGGTAAGGAAGGAAATATAAGGGCGAAATTTATTGAAAAGGATATTTTAAAATAGGTCTATTAATAGGGATCATATTTATGTAAAATGCCTAATATTGCATTTGTAGTCTTACTTATGCATCATCGATATGCATTATATTATTTAGATGTTTTAAAATATTCAGTTCTTTTAAAATATATTTTACACTTGAGATTTTCCATAAACACAAATGAATTAACGATAATTTTCATGGTGTTTTAATGAATATCTTGAACATACATATTGCTTGATTTTCAAATACGTATAATGTAATGTAAGTTCTTATTTTTGTTTAAATCAACAAAAGAAAAAACAAATCTATGTCAACGAATCTGAGTACTACTAAATTTATTAATAAGAAAACTAAATCAACTTGATAAAAAAACAAATAAACCAATCTGAACATGTTATGCTTTGTGAGTTCTTAATGTAGTTTTTTCAATAAATATTTGATGACATAGTTATTAATTTTACCTGAATGAATATTTAAAATTATTTCTTAGCAACATTTGTATTAATTTTAATCGTAAATAATCAAAAAAATTTTCTCACAGTTCTCTATCTGCACTTATTTGTATCTGACATTGATTAAGCAATTTGTTGTCACTTCAGGTACTATTTACACTAACAAGTCCCTGTCGTTTGATCCCCGGCAACACACAATCCAGCTCATAGTGACCGCGGTGGACAAGGGACATCCGCCTTTGACAGCAGTGGCTGCAGTTCATATACAGGTGGTTGATGTCAACAACAACGCTCCCAAGTTCGCGAATCCCTCTTACACGTAAGATATCTTCCTGTTTCCTTATTTTATCCTTCCAACCACTTTATTTGCAGCGAAAGTGGTCATACTATTTGGTATATACCAATCATACTATTTGGGTCATTGATATATAATGCAAAAACAATAAGGTGGTAGCAAAAGTCAATCATACTATTTAGATCATTCATATGTAATGCAACAACAATTAGGTGGTTGCAAAAAAGCCAATCATGCTAATTGGATCATTGATATGAAATGCTGAAACAATAAGGTGGTTTCAAAAGCCATTCATACTATTTGGGTCATTGATATGAAATGCAAAAACAATAAGGTGGTAGCAAAAGTCAATCATACTATTTAGATCATTCATATGTAATGCAACAACAATTAGGTGGTTGCAAAAGCCAATCATGCTAATTGGATCATTGATATGTAATGCTGAAACAATAAGGTGGTTTCAAAAGCCATTCATACTATTTGGGTCATTGATATGAAATGCAAAAACGATAAGGTGGTTGCAAAAGTCAATCATACTATTTTGATAATTGATTATGCAATGCAAAAACAATATTAGCGGTGGTTGAAAAGGTAGTAAAGGAATGCAATTATATTATACCATTGGGAACAAAATATATAGTTTTATAAAAGCTATACATAGCACATCTTCTGGTTTGTAATTTCAATGTATGGTATTATTTAAAACAATCTATCATTTAACGTTTTAATTGAGCAAAATAGTTTTTTAAGAGAGACACCA
The DNA here is from genome assembly GCA_021605095.1 of Caerostris extrusa. NCBI lineage: Eukaryota > Metazoa > Arthropoda > Arachnida > Araneae > Araneidae > Caerostris > Caerostris extrusa. Next base: position 22,912 of record BPLR01016134.1, on the reverse strand, counting down.
GTGCAATTTTTTTAGGGAATAAATTTATATTTATTTACAGTATTTTTTTTACCCATACAATAGTTTTTTTTCCTACATCAAACTGTAATGATCCGACATAAGAACTCTAGCAGTCCAATAAAAATTTAGCCTTGGTAAAGTTGTCAAGAGTTAAAAGTCATAAAATCAAGTGCAGTGCATGGTGTCCAATGTAAAAGTCCATGGCTTCACCTGACGAGCACAGAGGACAGACATCATGAGTAACCACACCCGATGCAAATGTTTATTAAGAAAATCGTGTCCTGTCGAGAAAGTCGGAATTTGTTGTAAAAACTTCATGGGGGAAAGTCCATTGGGATGGGTGAACCCATAAAAATAGTTAATTTTGTTATAATAATAAATAATAGTTAACTTTATTTTTTGCCCATACAATAGGTTATAAAAGAATATTATACTTGGCATTTTCATTGTAAGATATGCTGAGTATAATTTAACATACAGTCAATACTTCTACCTTTTTAATCAATTTTTCACGATAAATGATTTGAGAATAATATTCTATGAGTAACCTTTGCATGTAAACTGACCTTTTAAAATTGACTAAAAATATTTATTGTATATTCATTGTTTTCAAAACGAACTTGAGCTTTTTAATTAAATATATATCTTGAAAGTATTGAAATCATTTAAATTTTTTTGAAAGACTTTTAATAGCGTTTTATAGTTTTTGCGTTATTGAGGTTTGCCTGAACATTAGTAAAATATTCAACAAAATAATATTTGCAAAATGTGCAACAAAAAAAATATTTGTGAAATGTTTTTTCATTCGTGTTTTTAACTTTTAATACATTCATTGTTTATCCACCACTTTGTTGATGATACATTAAGTTATTTAAATGTTTAGTTTCTTCTAATTTATAGTATGATTTTTCAACTTTATTAAATAATAAAAATTTTTCACTACAGCATGAGGGAAAGATTTATAATGATATTATTTTTCTAAATGTTGAAGGTTTTTTGTATTTTTATTTTTATTTTTTTTTTTTATTTATTAAAAAGTCACAATAAAAAAATATTTTTTAGTTTAAGCAAAAGGCAGGTAAAGCCTACTGTGGAAAACTGGTCCAATATTGTTTCTAATAATAGAGTTGTTGATTGAATAATAATTCTCCTTATATTTAATAATTATCAATGTATTGTTTTAACAACCGCTTTATTATATTTTGTTAAGAAAAACATATACACACAAAAACATGCTATGTATTCATGTGCAGCACTTTTCCAACAAACTTTGTAACAAGAAATAATATTATATAAAATACCTAAAAAAGAATCATTATTCCTATCATGATTTGGCTCAAAATCGCCTATATTTTTGTTGTGAGTCTGTTGTGTTAGAGGAATCAATATGTAGACATAATGCACTGCACATTCAACATCGAGACAAAAAGTCACAGTGTCTCAGTTATGAGATAATGCTGTATGTTAATTTTACTAAACAAAAAAAGAAAAACCATGGGATAAATGAATACATTTAATGTACCTATGAGCAATGCAACTGATTATTGATAAATTTCATAACTAAAGATTTATGAGTCTAATAACAAATATAAAAATTTTAATTTCAGGAGCACTGTTTTGGAAGACATTCCAAGAGGCTCAACCATCCTGACTGTGTCAGCCACTGACCATGACAAGTCGTATTCTAACCATAATATTGACTACAGAATCATCGAAGGTAATATAGGAGAAGTATTTGCCATAGCTGGTACGACAGGAGAGATCCTACTCATGAAAGCTCTTGACAGGGAGGAGAGAGCCAACTATCTTCTCAAGGTAAATTCTAATCAATTTTCTTTGTATTATTAAAATATTATCAGCACTTTAATTGGGAAGCATTTTACAAGTGAATAACTTAGAAAATTTTTTGAAAAAATGTGTACAATAATAAACATGTAAAAGTTACTTTTATTTTATGTATCTTGTTATCCAAATGATATTCTCACTTATAATAACCAAACATTTTACTAGTTAAGACTTGTAAATTCCTCTTATTTCTTACTTTGTGTAACTAAAATTGTTTATGGACATTTCTGAATGAGGTTATGAGGTTTTCTATTCTCAGTTCTTGAAATACTATTAAGAATGAATAATCTAAAGTCTTCAAGAAATTTTCTCTTTTGAATAATATATATCTATATATTGCTAACGGCAGCATTGCGTGTATCAATTTGTGATATTTATTTCTTTTATTTTATTACATTTACAAATTATTAAACAGCCTGATAACATTTGCATTTAATGTTACCCTTTATATGGCATTAACAACTCCAATATTTTTTTAACAGGTTGTTGCAACTGATCGTGTAGCCCTTCCCTGAATTCATCAACTGATGTCCACGTATATGTAGAGGACGTAAACGACAATCCTCCAGTCTTCAACCAAACCCACTACGTAGCTTACGTGTCCGAGATGGCAACCATCGATTCCAAGGTTCTGCAAGTGATTGCTGTGGACATGGATGAAGGAGTCCACTCAAAGGTAGTTTATGACATCACGTCTGGCAACAACGATCAGAAGTTCAGCCTTAACGCTAACACGGGTATCATCACGATCCGGGAGAGACTGGACTATGACACGGTGTCCGAGTACAAGTTCATTGTGCGTGCGACAGACAGCGATCCCACTCGTCCCCTTTCTGCGTTAGCCAGCGTCGCCATCAAAGTGCAAGACGAAAACGACAATGCTCCCCATTTCCCACTCACCATGTACAGGGAGGCCATAGAAGAGAACTCGCCAGTGGGCACGCCCGTTTTCATGGCCCATGCCATAGATGGAGACCGTGGACTCTATGGAAAGCTGAATTATTCAGTGACAGAAGGAGAAGGGAAGGAAAAGTTCAGGGTGGATCCGGAAACTGGCCTTGTCAGTTCCCTCGTCATATTCGATTATGAATCCAAGAATCGATATTTCTTTACATTGATGGCCATGGATTCCGGTGGAAAATATGCAACTGTTCAAGTGCAAGTAGACATCGAGAGCAAAGATGAATATCCCCCAGAATTCAGTCAAAATTCGTATCACTACACCATACCGGGCGATGCTTCCATAGGTTATTTGGTGGGAAGTGTTCATGCTTCCGATCTGGATGAAGGCATTGATGGAAGAGTCGTTTATCAGCTCAGGAACTCCCAGTCTAATTTTGCCATCAACACCACAACTGGAGCCATTATAATTAAATCGTTATTCCACAGAGAAGTATCCAACAGAATAAGAAGAGAACTGAGAAATCAAGAGCTCTCCCTTTATGTGTTGGCCAGCAGTGGTAGACCCAATTCTTTTAAGCAGTTCTGTTGTGGTAGATGTTCTGGTTGATTTTTCTCTCAATTCATCTCGCTTGAGTGCCACCGAACAGAAACTCGGCAGCAGTCTACCTGCCTGGGGGATGGGTTTAGTCATTGCCCTGTCTCTTCTAGCACTGGTTTTATTGGGAATGATATTCTTCCTTCGCAATAGAACTAAACGGAGCAGCAAGCCAGCTGTGGTGCAAGGGTTCGACAACTCCTTTGACACCATTGACATTCACCACCCACCGTCAAGCTCTGCCAGCATCTCTCAGTTCCCGCCTCACTACAGTGATATTTCACATTTCGACCCTCCTGAAAGCTCGCAGCATGTGACTGGTGCCACTTCCGAGGTTTCTGACCAGTCCCACTCAGCGTCTAGTGGTCGGGGTTCTGCGGAAGAAGGTGAAGACGTAGAGGACGAGGAGATCCGCATGATCAACGAAGGTCCTCTACTTCAACAACAGAAGCTACAACGATTGGGGTTACCAGATTCTGGCCTACATCGGGACGATGACAACATGTCTGACATATCGGTGCACAACACTCAGGAGTACTTGGCCAGGCTGGGCATCAATACATCGCATTCGGATCAACGGAGTATTCAAGACTACAGCAAAATCTCTAACTCGAGGAGTGTGGAGAGCATGCATATGTTCGACGAGGAAGGCGGAGGGGAAGCTGATGGCATGGACATTGGAAACCTGATCTACTCGAAGCTGCACGAGGTGGGAACTGAAGAGAATGAAGCTATTATGGATGGCACTCGAGGTTTCGGGTTCGGCGATGAGAACGAGCCTTCCATGACTGGTTCTCTGAGTTCCATTGTGCACAGCGAAGAAGAGCTGACTGGCAGTTACAACTGGGACTATTTATTGGACTGGGGACCTCAGTACCAGCCTCTTGCGCATGTTTTCGCTGAGATTGCGAGACTGAAAGATGACAGTGTGCCATCTTCGTTTGCGTCTGGTGCTCCAAAGACACTGAATCCACAGGTTAAGACTGTGCCCCCACCACTCATCACTAATGTGGCACCTCGCTCCATAGCACCTGTTGCTCTAAGTTCTGGACATACTAGTCAGGTTGCATCTTTTCCTACATTACCTCGCTCGCCTATCAGTTATGACAGTACTTTTTCTTCCCCAGCTATGTCACCCAGTTTCTCGCCAGCTCTGTCACCATTGGCGACAAGATCACCCTCCATCTCTCCTCTTGTGTCGCCAACAGGAAGCACTTCCACCTCCATACAACTGCTGGGGCCAAACGCACCCCACTTGACAAGACCCCAACGCTCCACACACGCCAATGTCACATCTTCGGGGTCCGAAACAGAACTTCAGATTTGAGAAAGAGCTTAGACTGCCTGTTGTCTCAAGCAAACTTATTTATTGCAGTGACCTCTAGTGTATATACCTTCAGTCAAAACACACGTTACTGTAATATAAGCAGTGATAAAAACACACAATTATTTTAAATAATCCATACATATACATCTTTCCTAAAAGAACTATTCGTTTAGTTTTAATTTATCCGTCAATTTTACTTCCTTGAAGTGCAAGCATAATTTAAGAAATTTAATGAATTCAAATTTATTCATTGCAAAAAAATAAATGCACCACACCAGTTAAGAAAGTCACAAAAAATGTGGTTTAATTTTGTTATTCTACTTTTATTGCTGGTTATATCTTACAGTTATTAAGTATGTAAATAATGTATCATTATTGTACATAAATGTGAAACATTCTTCCTGTATATTTGTAAATTGAAAGAGATGCCAAATTTCCAAAGATTTACTTGCATCGTTAACTCAGTGTTTTGTCAACGGATAGTGATAAGTGTCGAAAGTTCTGTCTTTATTCCTTTTGTATTTTACTTATTCGTTTCTATTGAATTTTATGCACAAATTGTTGTACAATGTCATAAAATACGAATGTATTTAATCAATAAATGTAAGCGACAGAAAGACAGGGAGAAACAGTGCGAATTTTAAAGCTCATAACATAAGTTATTATTTTAGATATGCCAATAATAACTAAAATTCATTATAAGGACAAGTAATGTGCCATTTTCATATGAAAACATAAATAAACATTTTTAAGTAAGCATTTATATGAGACAGAAGAATTATGTAATATTTCCATTTCAAAATATTTGTTTTGCTTCACCAATTTATACAATTGCTAATGTCATTTTTGATCATGAAAAATAAATTACCCAGAAGTGCATGATGAAGATGTATGATGTCTAAATGTACTTATTGTTGATGCAGAAAAGAATTGAAATGATTTGTTAAATTAAATTATTTAATTGAAATATTGTATTTTTTTATTATGTGTGAATACTGTGAAATTCAATTTATCACAGTTGTATAATCTGAAGTGTTCAAATGCAAATTAATAATTTTCTATGCCAATTCTTACAATTGCTAATATCATTTTTGATTATGAAAAATAAATTATTCAGAAGTGTATGTATGATGTCTAAATGTACTTATTGAAGATACAGAAAAGTATTGAAGTGATTTGTGAAATTAAATTATTTAATTGAAATATATTTTTTTTTTTAATGTAAATGCTACAAAATTCAATTTATCACAGTTGTGACAGTTGTATAATCAGAAGAGTTCAAATACAAATTAATAATTTTCTACACCAATTCTTACAATTGCTAATGTCATTTTTGATCATGAAAATAAATTACCCAGAAGTGTATGTATGATGTCTAAATGTACTTACTGTTGATGCCTAAAAGTATTGAAATGATTTGTGAAATTAAATTATTTAATTGAAATATTGTATTTTTTTATGTGTAAATGCTGTAAAATTCAATTTACCACAGTTATTGTATGATCTGAAGTGTTCAAATGCAAATTAATAATTTTCTACACCAATTGCTAATGTCATTTTTGATTATAAAAAATAAATTCCCCAGAAGTGTAAGTATGATGTCTAAATGTACTTATCGAAGATACAGAAAAGAATTGAAATGGTTTGTGAAATAAAAATTATTTAATTGAAATATTTTTTTTCATATAAATACTGTGAAATTCAGTTTACCACAGTTGTGTCAGTTGTATAATCTGACGTGTTCAAATGCAAATTAATAATTTTAATTGACAAAATATTAAAAAATGGTTAATTATGGTAAGTTATTGTTATTCATATATAAGAATTAAAGTGATAAATTAAAAAAAAAACTTTCTTTAAAATTATGAATTACCATAATTAATGAAATAAAAAAATTCTGTTTATTTTATTTTTCCATTACTTTTGTTTTAAATATTCATTGCATTAAAAATGTCTGAAACGCATACCTGCAACTGAGAAAAAAAATCACTGATTGTTTTGTGTAGTCATTCATTATAGCAGGAAAAATGGATTATTTGTGTGTCCTTTCAGATGAAATTATTTGAATGTGTTGCAAATATGTGTATCTCTAAAAATGTATAGATGTTACATTTATCTTGTAAGGAAAGACATTTGTTGTAAATAAAGCATTTCTTTGTTAATAAAGTTTTCAAACATTTTATTTTCTGTGTTTTTATTCATTCTCATCAATTGAAAATATTTTTAAGAAGTCCAGATTAAGGATTGAACATAATATTTTGGAAAAAACTAAGCTTTAATCCAGGTGTGGCCCCCTTGAATATTTTTCTGGCTCGTGAGATTGATTCACACTGTTACAAAATATATTTATTTTATGATGGTGAAAGTAGTGAAAACCAATGGATTAAAAAAATACATTATGGGTGCATCCATATGATCAAAAATGAACTGTCGAAATTGTGAGAAAAAATGAACTTTGATTTTAAAATAATGTTCTTGCGAATATACGACAGATACTGCCTGTTTTATTTAAGAGTTCACAGAATAAAATTATATTTTACGAACTCATGATGCGCACTCATCTTGGAACGTCTAATATAACAGGTTGTAAAATGAAAATAAAAATGTCTATAGTGGATCTAAGTCTACTATGGGGTTATATAATTTTATATTCGGCCCATGGAGTTAGGATGCATTTCTAAAGTGGCCCAGAAAAGATCCTTTGGGTTGGCTACCCCTGATTTATACACGTTATTGTTTCTAAAAATTAATATCTGATATAATTTCTAAAATGGGAGATTATTTACATTAAAATTTTTTAAATAACCTACTTATGATAGAAAAATGAAATGCAACACTTTTTTTTTTTTTTTTTTTTTTTTTTTTTTTTTTTCGTTTTTTTTCAAATTCTTTTCAACTTTCAACTAAATTATTTTCCATTGCTTTTTAGAATAAAATGGATACTGAACTGTTGCAAAAACAAGAAAAATTTAGCAAACTTATATAAAGATTTACAGAAAACGTTTTTAGTAATTTTAAGTCAGTAAACAATGTTAAAAAATAAATCAAATTATAAATTTGAAGAAAAATGTTAAGAAATTAATTTAATTTTTTAAATATGAAAATAAAATATAGCTGTTGCATTTCAAAATCAAAAATATATTCACTTATATAATTTATACTTATTATGTTAATGGTTATATAGACGTCAAAACTATCCCAAAGATATCTGTTTTGCTAACCATTTTTTTTTTACCATTTGGGAAATAAAAAATAATCATTACAATCAATAATGATTAAAATTAGCACAAAAAAAAAAAGGAATTGCTGGAACAGACATAAATTTTACTTAACACTAATGTGCTTCTAATGTAACACTAAATTTACATTAGAAACACACGTGTAACATTAAATTGAATATGGAATGTTACACTTGTGCATTTATTAGTAAGTTATTACAAAAGGAATATATCTAGCTTGAATACATGTTATAAATACTTGCACACACATATTACATACATACACGCATAATATTGCATACAAATGCACACATGTATACATGCATACATGAATATAAATAAGCCACATATGTGGTTGTATTTTTTCTCTATGTGCATGCATTTTTCATACATGATTATATATGTATGTACATTTATATATATATCATTGTAATAGAAGAAAATTATTGTATCCTTACCTTTATGTATCTTTAAGCATACATCTTTACCAATACCAATATATCGTTATTCAGACGTACTATTGTGCCAAAAAAGTAAGACTAATTTTTTTCAAAAACTATTCATTCTTCCAAATTTATTTCATCGCCTTCAAAGTAATCCCGTCCGGACACAATGTACTTATGCCAACTTTTTTCCAATCCTCAATGCAGGCTAAAAAGTCAGCGGGCAGGGATGGCTTTAAAAAAGCGCGCGGCGATTCACATTGAATCTCTCAATCGACTCAAAAAGATCTCCCAGGAGTGGTCTTTTGCATTTAGGGAATAGTCAGAAGTCACATGGTATGAATACAGTGGTTGTGGAAAGATATGGGTTTCATTTTTGGCGAAAAAGTCACGAAGAATCAATGCAATGTGAGCTGCCGCATTCAGTGTTTTCGGTACCCATCGAGATTTGACGCCCCAAAATGGAATTGGCCGATCCTTTTGAAATTCTAACGTCATCAGCAGAGGTCTCTAATTGGGAATCGACGGTTTGCAAGGGAGCTTCGTCTTGAGGGAGGGTCGTCTTCAACACGTTTTTTGCCTCCTTTGAACTGTTTATAAAACTTCTAAACATTTCTTTCCGATATAGAAATGCGCACCGAATGCCTTCTGCAACATTCTATACGTTTCCGCAAACACATTTAATGCAAATTCTTTGCTCAATTCATTCAGACATTTCAAAAATCGCCGGAATCAGTTTCAGCCTCTCACAAAGCCAAGTGGAACTCAAACTCTAATGAATATTTTGACGCCACATCTCCCACAGATGTCAATCGCAGTGCCAGCAATCTAAAAAGAAAAAAAAATTGAAATTGCAGAGAATTTTAAATTGAAAATTGGTCTTACTTTTTGGTCACAGTACACATGAATAAACATCTTTATGTCGCATACATGTATGACACGATGCCGCTTATGAATAAAGCTAATTTTCAGATTATGGAATTTGAAATTTTTTTCATTTGTATCTGGCAAATACTTAGTTGTCTTTTATGTCATGAGCGACGGTTATATCAGCGTTACTCACTTAGCACTACCCAAGGGGTGCGTGTAGCTTGAAGATAAGCTACGGACGCGGAGTAACAATGTTCCCGGAACACTCTACGATCCTATTAGACCAGGAATTACGGTTGAAAGTGAATTCCGAACCACTACAAGTAAACCCCATTGCACCACTGGGACTCGATCCCGGTCTCCGCTCCAGAGAACTAGCCACTCGGCCATTCTGGTCCTTTTTTTTCAACTTATAATTCAACGTAATAAGAAATTGCGACTCGGCTGTCACCGCATTCTGGAATTTGAAATGTAAAAAAGATTAATTTGAACTGAAAAAAAAATGAAATTGAAGCGGAAAATTGTGAATTTAAAATGGAAAAAAAAAAAAAAAAAAAAAAAAAAAAAAAGGTGAATTTGAAATGCAATAGGATAAATTTGATCTGCAAAAAGATAAAATTGAACAACAGTGTTAGCTTCCATAAATATTTTTTTTTTTTTTCTTTCATTTGAGGAAATCTCAAAATTAGACTAGCGTGGTTGATGAATTTTACTAATTTTTTGTAACACCAATATAGTCAGCACGTGATAGCACACGCAGTCGTCACGTGAGACCTTGATCACAGCACGTCATTACGTACGAACGCCCTTGCAGTACGTGCAAACAATTGTCCGAACTGATCAATGTCCTTTGCTCATTAACATATTGGGAAGGTAAATCTTTGGATTTGTTCACTTGATTTCGTTTGCTGTTTTATTCTAATTTAAACAAAAAAATAATAATAAAACGGTTTAAATCCATTTTCATTAGTAACCTAAACAAGACTGTAACAAGATCTATATGATAATGAATGGTCATCATTAAATTTTCGTTTGAAAACTAAAAATAATTTATTAGTTTTCAATCGAAAAAAGTTTTCATAAACTACTAGATTCAGTAAACGAAAATAATACCTATAGTATACATTGTAACAAAAAACAACCTACAATAAATACAAGGTTATTATAATTAAAGTCCCTCTTTCAAAATGCTGAAAAAATAACCACTCGTCACAATGAGATCAAATTTGAACTGAAGATACTGGAAGAAGGGTTAAATGGTTATAGCATCAAAAAAATTCCAAAGTGTATTAATAGATGGCGCTGTAAGCGGAATAAAGAAAGTGAATCAATCAATTGTAGTGTTCACACATTAAATTATTTGTAGTGTTCAATGTGCTTGATTGTTTCGGTTTTTTGACGGAAAAAAGACTTCAAGTCATTCAACAGTTGTGACACTATGAGTGGAAAGTCCATCCACCACGGCAAGGTCATACCAAATTGGATGGGAAAAGACTTTATAAAGTTATTTAATGTCTAGTTACTATTTTTCAATTCCTTCTATTAGCTCACACTCTCCCTATATATACCTTGTTCAAATTTTCAATCGTTCATAAAATGCTTCTTATTCATCCACTCAAGTTATGCATTTTTTTTGAACTTGTAGTGGATAACACTGGATGTTAATAGAGTTTTTCAAAAACTAATTCATTCATTAAATTTAATTAATTAATTTTAGTTTTTTTTAGATTTAAGTTGCATGTATCTAATAATAGATGGTGCCAGATGTAAGATGAAAATTTCAACTTAAAAAAAAAAATGAATGAAAATGATTTATAAAGGACTTTCTACAATATAGTGAAAAAAAAAAAGTAGGAATTGACTTAAATTTTTTTTATATTATATCATGTTTTATTATTTTTATTATATTATATTATGTTTTATTAATCTACAAAAAAGGAGTGGATCGTAAGTGTAATTATGCTTACACTATGTTGCCGTCAAAAGAAAAAAATATTCGAATAAACCCAAAACTATATTAGGGCTGTAAGATTTTTAAAAACCAATAATAAGGAGACTAAATGCAGAAACATGAAACCTTAGCCGTCTTTTTTTTAAATTATTATTATTTTTTTTTTTACTTTAGAAAATATTAATTCTTAAAAGGATCAGAAGTAAAATAAATGTTTTAAAAGACTGGACAGACTAGAAAATCATTATGAATAAAAAAAAAAAAAAAAAAAAAAAAAAATACAGCTAATAATAATAATACAGCTATATTGAGAGTAAGTTCAAAAGGCTAGAATTTGAAAATCGTAACTTTTATGAGTTTTTCTTAATTCGCGCTTTATTTATTTAATCGCCCCCCCCCTCTCCATTTCTGCAAAACAATAAAGGAATATTTTTTTTAATAAGAAGTCTTTTTTTCTTTAATAATAATTTTTCTAAAAATTTTTTTAATAAGAAATTTTCTAAGAATTTCTTAGAATTTAATAAGAATACTTTAAGAGTTTCTATTAAAAAAAAAAAAAAAAATCTTCTAATTTTTATCCAGTTTCAAATGTATTGACCTCGCCTCGTGGCTGTACTGAAAATAAGTTCAAAAGGCTAGAATTTGAAAACCGTAAATTTTAAGAGACTTTCTTAATTTACAGCTTTATTTGTTTAATCCTTCGCTCCATATCTGAAAAACAGTTGTTGCTCAAATGCAGCTGGCAATACAGAGACAGTTAACCTTTTGACATAAGCAAAGGATGCACCGCTGTTACTCATTTAGCACTACCCAGGAGGCACGTGTAGCGTGAAGATAGGCTACGGACGCGAGGAACACTAACCCCACAATGCTCTACAATCCTATTAAACAGGGACCTACGGTTGAAAGTGGATTCCAAATCACTACAAACATCCATAAACCTAAAACCTGCGGTACCGAGCGCCACAGAGCTAGCCACTCGGTCATGAGGCTCCTCATCATTCTATATAGTCTTGATAATATTTGGGTGCAGAACAGCGCATCTTCCATGGGTAATGTTGAATTTGCTATGTAGCTGTACTAAGAATAAGTTCAAACGGCTTGAATTTGGAAACCGTGACTTTTATGAGATTGTCTTAATTTACGCTTTATTTAGTTAATCCCTCTCCATTTCTGCAAAACAATAATGGAATATTTTTCTTTAATAAGAACTTTTCTAAGAATGTTTTTAAAGAATTTTTCTAAGAATTTAATAAGAACTTCTTTAATAAGAATATTTTAAGCATTTCTAGTTTTAAAAAAAAAAAAAAAACTTCTAATTTTATCCGGTTTAAAATGTTTCGGCATGTATTGACCTCCTGTTAATTAAGAAGACAAATTAACCTTGATAAGGTAACGAATATGCAATAGAAAAGGAAGGGTGTGGTGATTTACTTGGGGAACCTAACCAGATCGGACCGGTTGAGTCCACCTCCTCGTGGTCCTTCCAATGTCAACCGTGAGGAAAAACTGGATGCAAATGCGATAATCAGTAAACATCAAGAGGTAAAAAATTAAAAATAAAAATTATTTATTTACACTTTTTGTTTTCATTAAATTTAACTCGCATTTTATTTTCTTCTTTCTTACCTTACCACTTGTATATAAGCTACGGAAATTCTCAACAAGAACCATTAGCAACTGAAGCTAGCTGAAACCAACACTTCTAAAGATGTTCGCCAAGGTAAATATGATTTGCATATTTTTAATTATTTCATGATTACATTGCGGTTTCTTTTCATTTTTAAAATAAAATTGAAATTGTATAACTGAAAAATTAAAGTAAATTCAAAGAGTTTTTGAAATTAAAATTTTAATATTTTGAAGTAATCACTTTAGGGCGGTTCATATTCTGTTTAATACAGGGGTGGCCAACCCAAATGATCTTTGGAAATGCATCTTAATTCTGAGGGCCGCATATAAAATTATATATTCCCCTATTAGATTTAGACACACTATAGACATTTTTTGGGAGTGAAAAATTGAAACAGAATGAGTTATTATTGTTGTGTTTATTATTATTCTTACATGTAAACATATATTATATAATAATAATGATACTAAACGCACATCGTTAAGAAATATATAACACTAAAAAGGAAATATAAAAGATAGTATATAAATATAAATGAAATATAAAAAATTAAATCATTAAGAAATATTTATTTTACTAGCGCGATATGTGTTTCTCCACTCATCATGAGTTCACAGAATATAATTGAATTATTCCGCGAACTCATAACTGTAAACTCATCAATAAAACAGGCACTATCTGTCCTATATTTACAATAATATTTTTTTAAATCAAAGTTAATTTTTCTCGTAATTTCAACATTTAATTTTTTAATGTATGGATACACATGTAATGTATTTTTTAATACATTGGTTTTACTAGTTTGGCCATTATAAAGTAAATATATTTTGTAAAAGTGTGATAAATCCCAAGGGCTGAAAAAAAATGTTGAAGGCGCCCCCCCGGGTTGACCACTTCTGCCTTAATAAAAGTCATCGAATTTTATTAACTAACATTTCATATCTTATTCACTAACATTTACTAATATTATTTATGAATATTAATAACATTTTATGTCTTACATATTTTTTTCTATTTAATTATTTATGTCTTTTCATTATGAAAAATTGAAATAAAATTTTTAAACAAACTTAATTCTTGTTTCAAACACAAATTCTGCTTTGCATTAAACTTATAATTAGTAAAATTATAGGATATTTCGAACATTTTTGTTTTATTCAAAAAAATTTCAGTATATCAAATCTAATTTAGTATTTTTTTATTATTAAAAATAACGATTTGTAGTAAACATTAAGGTAATTATATCTTGTGATATTGCATTATGTATAATATTGATTTACTCAATAACTACATTCATAAAAGAAGTTAACCATTTCACAGGTCTTTTTAAATAGAAGAACGTTATTTTAATATTTTAAAGAATTTAGATATTGAATAATTAATTAATTATTTTGTTTTTAATCAAAAATATGGTGTTCGGCATGAAAATTCGATTTTTAAAATTTTTTTTATAATGAATTTATAGAATACTTATATATATTCGTATAATATATAGAATTCGTATACAGAATTACAGGAAAAAAATGGAAATATTTAAAAAAAATGTAGAAATATTAACAATTATTCATTAAAATTTTTATTTCGTTATTCATTTTGGAAATATATATTATATTGTGTGTCAATTATTTAAATAAAAAAAATTATAAAATTTTACAGTAAATTTTAACTTCAGTAGCATATCATGGTAAGCTGTAAGTTTCTTTTAAATCTGAACTTTAAATTATTTACCGTTAATTAATCAAAAAACAAAATCAATATTAAGGATATTAATTTTTTTAATATTTTATTTTCCTGCTTTTCAAATAAAGGCAGCATTTCATTTATCACAAAGCAATAATAGATAACAGATTTTTGTGTCCAATTTAGGTCGTCATCTTCTGCGCTGCATTGGCTGCAGCCCACGCCTCCTAGTGGGGCCCTTGGGATTGGGCGCTCCAGTCCTTGCAGCCGGACCCTCGGTCTCGGCAAGGGACTGATCGCCGCCCCTGCAGTGGCCACCGTGTCTTCCCAGAGGACCGCCATCAACCATGTCGCTCCTGCTGCACCCATTGGCGCCGTCGCACCCATCACTCTCGCCAACGGACTGGTCGGAAACGGACTTATCGCCAACGGACTCGTCGGAAATGGAATCATCGCCAACGGACTCGTCGGTAATGGACTCATCGCCAATGGACTTGTCGCCAACGGAGTCATCGGAAACGGAATCCTCGCCAACGGGTGATCGCCGGAAACGGAATCTCGCCAACGGACTCGTTGCCGGACACGGAATCGCTGGAGCTCCTCTGGCTATTGGAACCGGACTTCTCGGTGCCCCAGTTGGACTTGGAGTCGGAAAGCTCGGTCTCGGTCTTGCGGCTCCCCTTGGACTTGGTCTTGGAAAAGCTATCTTGTAAATGACTGTGTTGTAGTATAATTGTCTGAAATATGTGTTAAATAAATTATTTTGTTTATTTCGCAAATTTTGCATTGTTTTTTCCTTAAATGTGTTTCAGCAATTTGAATCTAAAGAAATTGGAAATCTTATGACACCTTTTGAATTTGTTACACATTTGTAATACTATATTTCAAGGGAATTAATTAACATTATAATGCATATCAATGCAATAATTACTATTACTTTTTTAAAAAAATTGAATTTAATTAAAATTTCTGTATCAAAATTAAAGTGTGAATTTGCCCTTTTCTATTTTAGAAGATGTGACTGATTATAAATTTTGAGTTTAATCGATGCATTAAAAACTGCTACAGATCATTCAGTTGGTGAAATTAGAAACATTTGAAGATATTTTATTTGGCAACGACGCAAAAAAGGTAAAATGTAAATGTAAGGGTAGGTGAATCACACAGTTGTAGAGCAGGGATTCTTAAACCAGGGGTGACCAACATGTGGCCCGCCTTGAAGATTTTTCCGGCCGTGAGATTTATTGCAGTTTTAAAAATATCTTTATTTTACAATGGCCAAAGTAGTGAAAACCAATGTATTACAAAAATACATTATGTGTGCATCCATACATTCAAAAATTAACTGTCGAAATGATGAGAAAAATTAACTTTGATTTTAAAATAATATTCTTGCGAATGCAGGACAGATATTGCCTGTTTTATTGATGAGTTTACAGTTACGAGTTCGCAGAATATTTAAATTACAAACTCCAATTACGATGCAACACCAATAACGATCATCACCAATTCCGACAAATACCAATTACAATGGCGATTACTTATTACGATGAGCAAATAGCCAAATTGAGATCGATTTGCAACAGCTAAGTGAAAGAGTGGAGAAACAAATAACGCACTCGTAAAATAATCATTTTTTAATGATATCCTTTTTTTTTTTTTATTTCATTTATATTTATGTATTTTTTATATTCTATTTTTGGAGTTATCTATTTCTTTACAATGTGCATTCAATATCATTATTATTATATTATCTACATTTGCATGTAAGAATAATAGTAAACACGATAATAATAACAAATTACGTTTCAATTTTGGAGTTACGGTGCATTTCCAAAAGGGCCGTCAAGATCATTTGGGTTGGCCACCCCTGTCTTAATTTCCACTTTTAGAACCCCTCTACCCGGAAAAATTACTATTAGGAAGTTACTATTAAAGTCTATTAGGAATATAAATTAAAACATTTGTTGATACGAAATTATAAATACACATTTAATTGAAAACAATTCTTTGATATGTATATGAATAAAAATTTACTATGAATTAATGACAAAGCCAAACATTCATACTAATAAACTAAGAGCTCTTGTTTAATTCTATGTAAAGATTTAAATAAGGGGTGACAATCCAAATGATCTTGCGGGCCACTTTGGAAATGTATCCTAACTCCGCGGGCCGAATATAAAATTATATATCCCCCTATTAGATTTACACGCACTATAGACATTTTTTAGAGTGAAAAATTGAAACAGAATGAGTTATAATTATTGTGTTTGCTATTATTCTTACATGTGAACATAGATAATATCATAATAATGATACTAAATAAACATCGTAAAGAAATATGTACCACTAAAAATGAAATATAAAAAATATGTAAATATAAATGAAATGAAAAAAGTGAAACAATTAAAAATATTTATTTTACTAGTGTGATATTTGTTTTTCCATTCTTTCACTTAGCATTTGCAAATCGATCTCAATTTGTATATTTGCACATCGTAATTGGTGTTGGGCCCGTTATGTTTGAGCGTGTTTTGTGTTGGATCCATATCATTTTCGAAAAAAAAAAAAACCATTCGCAGTGTAAGTTGAACCAAAACCGCTAACAACTTCAACTAAGAGTCTGGTTTGCTCTGCTATCAACAATCAACTGTGCGTATCTAGGGATGGTCACTGCGTCACTGAGGTTACTTAAAATGAAACATAGAACTGGCTATATTAGATATTCTATATTAGCAAGAATATTATTTTAAAATCAAAGTTAATATCTCATCATTTCGACAGATAAGTTTTGAATATATGGATGCATACACAATGCATTTTTTTAATACATTGGTATTCACCACTTTGGCCATTATGAAATAAAATTTTTTTATGAAAGATTGTGATAATGTCGCAGGGCCGGCGGATCGCAGGTTGGCCACCCCTGATCTAAGAAAACACTGTAAGAGAAACCAGCCGTAGCTCTGGGGTCATTAAACTTGTACACAGTCTTTTAAGTGGCGCCATCTCACGAAATTATAAGCAACTATTTTAAGAAATTATATAAATTAAATATTAAATATTAATATTAAATATTAAATATTAATAAGAATGTGCACAGATTAAATTTTTAAAAATTTCTGTAAATAAAATTTGTAAACAGTCGGCAAGTCCTTTATCGAATCATTCTTTTTGCATGAGCGTGGAAGAAAATGACTGCTGTTGAAAATAATTAAATCTTTTCTATTAAGTGTTTGATCTATTATTCCATAAATTATATAATCGTTACAAATATACATCATCGTCAGTGGCGCAACAGCCCCATGGTGGGCCAAGGGCGTCTGAAGTTAAATTTTTGTAAAAGAGAAAAGTATTAGAATCTAGAGTAAAAAAAAAAAGCTTTTAATGAAAGTGGAGTTTTAGTCCTTTAGTTTAAATGTTTCCAATAAGCGGACAATAGAAAATGTTATAGAAGAATACATAAAAGAAATTCAAAATATAACTGCTAACAAAATAATTTATTTAAACACATATTTAAGACAGTCATTCTGCAGTGCAGTCCTTTACAAAATAGCCTTTCCAAGAACTCAAGATAACATGGAATCACGTATATACAGCGACAATTTTCAATCAAAACTTTTTGAAATTAAATTCTATTTTAAATATCAATTTTATTTATTTTTAGCAACAACTTTGAAATATTAGAATTTGTTGTAAAAAACGTTAAATTTTGTAAAAGGAAAAACATTAGAATCTAGAGTTAAAAAACAAAGCTTTTTAAAAATTTGAATTTTTAATTATAAATGTTTGCAATTATCGGAATAATTAAAAAGGTTATAGAAGAAGAAATAAATAAAAAAAAAAAATACATTCTAAAGATAAATGCAAACAAAATAATTTATTTAACACGAATTTCAGACAATCATTCTGCAGTGCAGTCATTTACAAGATGGCCTTTCCAAGACCCAGACCGAGACCGACTGGGGCACCGAGGAGTCCGGTTCCGATAGCGAGAGGAGCTCCGGCGATTCCGTGTCCGGCAACGAGTCCGTTGGCGAGCATTCCGTTTCCGGCGATGACTCCGTTGGCGAGCATTCCGTTACCGATGACTCCGTTGGCGAGCATTCCGTTACCGATGAGACCATTTCCGACGAGTCCGATGGGGCGGCGATGCGAGCAACAGGGGCGGCAATCATGCCCTTGCCAAGCCCGAGGCTAAGGGGTCCGACAGCCATGATGGGGGCGCCCAATCCCATGGGGCCGACGAGGGAGGCGTGGGCAGCTGTCAATGCAGCACAGAAGATAACGACCTGAAAACATTGAAAAAAAAAAAATTAACAGGGGCTAAATTTTTCATTAAAATATGTTGTATAGTAAACAGTAATGTCTATGTTGAATATTCCATTAGATATTCAACATTAATGTCTATGTTGAATATCTATTGGAATATTCAACATAGACATTACTGATTATGATATACTGATATTATGATATAAAGAAGAGTTCTGGATAGTACTTCAATACAAAATTTGTAATTAAATGAACAATCGAATTCTTTAAACATGCAGCCCTGAATTTTTGGACACCATCTTAAATATAGTATATTATTTATATTATTTAGTGATAACTATAATAATAGCATTATGAATAATTCATTGCTATACTATTTATTTAATGTCATTTTGCTGTATCTGTAAATGATAACATAGAGTTAAATCTTTAGTTAAGAAACTCATAAAAGTTCAGAAATGTTTTTGAAATAATTTCTGTTTAGTTGAAATACTTTTGCACCCAACATGTTATGTATTTTATACATTGCATGTTTTATCTAGGTTATGTAATGTATAGTATGCTATAATTTTTGAACAAATAAATTTATTATGAACTGAATTCTATTGAATTAATTCTCTGAAATATTTGTTCTTACAATAAATTAAAAATAAGTAAATGTGCTCGTAGATTGGTTTTTCAATTATTAATAAAATATTTCATCAAGTAAATTCAATTTCAAATTTCTGTGTAGAAAATTTGTAATATTTTTATTTAATATTTAAAAAAATGAATAAATTTAACTTTAGAAATTTTTGCTCTACTCTTAACTTATAACAATTTTTTCAATTACAGACACAACTAACAAGAACTAAAATCAATTTGTTTAAACCCTTTTAGTAAGTTTTATCAAAATATAATGCAAAAAAATTTCTGCTCTTTTATTTATTGCAATACAAATTTCATTCTAATGATCTACATTCAAAATTCCTTCCAGAAAATTCATTCATTCAATACATTCCTTTATTAAAAAATTTAAAGAATAATTATTGATGGAATTAATTATTTTCACCTAAATTTAACTTAAAGTATACACTTGCGCTTGATAACAATGCGTTTTTATTTACTTCTAAAAACGATTTTACTCAATTTAATGACATAATTTCATGCAATACGTGTAAGTCAATCTTTTACCTTAGTAATAATTATTTCTGTGATCATTAAAAAAAAAAATATATATAATGCTAAAATTTGAAATGCGTCAAAAAGAATTAAAACAAATCATTTAAACTTATTGAAAATTTTAAATGAGACAGCTCATTTGACATGTAATTATTAGAAATAAGATTAAATAATAATTGTTTTCAATTATAAAAGTCAGATTCTACTAAGAATTTATTTTTCTATTGGTAGAAGATATATTTTTTTGAAGTTATTAAAATTTTGTAAACAGGATTAAAATTTAATAGCATAGCTGACATTTTAAAAGTATAAATGAGATTTTTTTTTGTTTTCAAAAAATAAAAAATAAATAAATAAATAAGTACAAAAAACAGAGAGAAAAAATAAAATTACGATTTTTATTTCTATCAAAGACATGTTTGTGATATGTTTTAAAAATGCTAAATCGTAATCGCAAATACTTTTAGTCTTCAGTTTATTTTAAAACACATTTTTTAATGTGTTTTAAAATAATTTTTAAATAATTTCAATGAAATTGAAAACTAATTGAGTTTTATTTCTTAAAAACACAAATATTATTTAAACAAAATGCGTAATTAACGTACAACTATAACCTGAAAAAATTACACTCTGAATATAATTTTTTATAAAAACAATATTAATTCATATTCAAATAGTTTTATTTCTTGAAAAGCATATATATTACTTTTTAAATTTTTCGCAATTAATGTACAGATATAATCCAAGAAAAATTACACTTCAGAATTTAAAACCTCTTTTTATAAAAACAATATTAAATCAAATTTAAATATTAAGTTTGGTCTTATTAACTATGAATAACAAAATTGTGAATAGTTTACCTTAGCGAACATTTTCTGATAGGTGGGAAACTGGCTTGAAAAAGCTTGTGATTATATCGAAAAAGTTTGCCTTTTTATACAGCATGAGTTGAACGAAAAAGCAAAAATATACAAAATTATTTTTAGTTGAAAGCTGTTTACAAATTGTAAACAAAAACATTTTTTTTTTGTTTATTCATAAATTATTCGCATATCTGATTAATATCGGCTAATTTGACATTGAAACA
This sequence comes from Caerostris extrusa, assembly GCA_021605095.1. Classification (NCBI taxonomy): domain Eukaryota; kingdom Metazoa; phylum Arthropoda; class Arachnida; order Araneae; family Araneidae; genus Caerostris; species Caerostris extrusa. The sequence goes on along the minus strand of BPLR01016134.1, from coordinate 1,924 downwards.
AGAATAAATTACCAATCCTGACCGGATTGGTCTGGTTGCTCTGTCCAGGTATCTCACCCCACCCTTAATTGTTTTAATTTTTATCAAGGATTTTTAAAATTTACACCCTTATCAATTTTTTATTACCACATTTTGTGGGGCGAATTTAAAATGTAAAAACTTGATGTACAGATGATTATGAGTTGTAATAATATGTATTATAAATACACTGAAGTGACAAAAGTCATGGGATACCTCTTAATATCGTGTCGGCCCTCCTTTCGCCCGGCGAAGTGTAGCAACTCGACGTGGCATGGACTCAACAAGTCGTTGGAAGTCTTCTGCAGGAATATTGAGCCATGCTGTCTCGATAGGCGTCCATAATTGTGAAAGCGTTGATGGTGCAGGATTTTGGCCACGAACAGACCTCTCGATGATGTCCCATAAATGCTCGATGGGATTCCTGTCGGGCGATCTAGGTGGCCAGATCATTCGTTGGAATTGTCCAGAAGATTCTTCAAACCAATCGCGAACAGTTGTGGCCCGGTGACATGGCGCATTGTCATCCATAAAAATCCCATCTTTGTTTGGGTACATGAAGTCCATCAATGGCTGCAAGTGATCTCCAAGTAGCTGAACATAAGCTTTTCCAGTCAATGTTCGGTCCAGTCGCACCAGAAGACCAAGTCCATGCCATGAAAAACAGCCCACACCATTACGGAGCCACCACCAGCTTGAACAGTGCCTTGCTGACAGTTTGGGTCCATGGCTTCGTGGGGTCTGCGCCACACTCGAACCCTACCATCAGCTCTTACCAACTGAAATCGTGACTCATCGGACCAGGCCACGGTTTTCCATTCATCTAGGGACCAACCGATATGCTCACGTGCCCACGAGAGTCGCTGCAAGCGATGTCGTTCTGTCAGTAAAGGCACTCGAGTCGGTCTTGTGCTGGAATAGCCCAAGAAAGCCAAAATTTCTCCGCACAGTTCTAACAGACAAGTCCCTTGTACGTCCCACATTGATTTCTGCGGTTATTTGACGCAGTGTTGCTTGTCTGTTAGAATTTACGACTCTTTGCAGACGTCGCCGGTCTCGGTCGTTAAGTGCAGGCGGTCGACCACTGCGTCCATGGTGGGATGTTATGCCTGAAATTTCATACTCTCGGCACACTCTTGACACAGTGGATCTGGGAATGTTGAATTCCTAACGATTTCGAAATGGCATGACCCATGCGTCTAGCTCCAACTAACATTCCGCGTTCAAAGTCTGTTAATTCCCGTCGTGCGGTCATCATCACGTCAAAACCTCTTCACATGAATAACTTGAACAGAAATGAAAGCTCTGCGAAAGCACTGCGCATTTATACCTGTTCTACGCGATGCTACTGCCATCTGAAAATTTGCATATTGCTATCCCATGACTTTTGTCACTTCAGTGTATATTAACATTTAATGTAATTTACAATGTATTTATTATTTAAAAATAATTTATTAACTTATTGAAACTCATCCCAAATTCAAAGAATAATTATTTCAAGAAATTTAATGTAGCAGACAATCTTTCATCTAGTATTTAATTCCAGAAGATTAATGTAGTCCAAACTTTATAATTGGCTAACATGTCCATTAAATGTAAAAGATGTGGAGAACTAAATGCAGTAAACTATTAAAATCATTTTCCTATGACTTTTTGTATAGAGATTGCTCCAGTCATGTTTTTACTATAGTTTATGAAGAATATAGCAGTTTAGACTGCACTCTTGGTGTGTGTTGTAATCACCGATTTTTTTAAAAAATATTAAATTAAATGACAATTATACAGAGTTTCGTCATGGATATTCTTACTGCTTGATTGGAGTTTTTGGGTTTCCCCGCTTTGAGACCATCATGAAGGTAAAAAGTTTTGAAAATACTCCTTAAAGAAAATTCTTAGCTATTTAGCT
>BPLR01016133.1:0-13858 GCA_021605095.1 Caerostris extrusa | reverse complement strand
GATCATCTGCTTATTGACAGATTTCGAGACAGGAAATGTTTTCTTTTCTACGGGATAGGGTTGTCATCCCTACGCTCAACGCTCTACAATCCTATTAGACCGGGAACTACGGTTTAAAGTGGATTTCGAATCACTGCAAACATCCATGGCACCACCGAGATTCGAACCCGAAAACTGTGGTATCGAGCGCTAGAGCGTTAGTCACTGGCCATCAAGCCCCATTCAGGCTCTCTACTAGGCACATTTAAAAAAGGGGAGAGAAGGAGATAATTTAACATAAATCCTGAATGGCAACCCTATCAAATCATGTTTATATAGTAGCAGACACCTATTTCGTGAGAAACAATCACGGTCATCATTTCACGTACCGTCGGCATTTATGTGACAGCGAGTTACATTGGTTGCTATAATACAAAATCCCGCAAAATACGAGGTAAGGTCAGTAATTCACTTTTCTCCCCATACAAGAGCATAATACTACAAACATTTTTTTTTTTTTTCTAATGCAGCTGGAAAACACTTACAGTTGTCTAGGATGCCTTAAGGCAAGCACTGCACGGACCTTACACATTTAGTACTACCCAGGAGATGCGTGTAACTTGAAGATAAGCTATGGACGCGAAGGAACAAAGCCCCATCAGGGCTCTACGATCCTGTTAGACCGGGACTTACTGTTTAAAGTGGATTCCGAACCACTACAAACATCCATGGCACCGCCGGGGCTCGAAACCAAAATCTGTGGTACCGCCGCGCGCCAGCCACTCGGCCATCCCTTTTTCGATTATTATCAACAATTGGTATCTGCAATTTTTAAATATTGCAACTATTTTTCTAGGTTTACTATTTACCATTTATTAGGTACTATTTTAGAACAACTATTGTTAAAATTAGAGTTAATCATCCATAAGAATATAAGTGTTTTATAACAATGCAAATGTTTAATTGGTTATTAGGAAAATTGTCGCTTTATTTTGTAAATTTTAAAGTAAAAAGTTTTTTAGTGTAGGGAAAAGCCTATTAAGCAAGGTACATCTAAAAGGTGGGGATCTGACCGAGTCACTAGCACTCGGTGCTACAGGCATCGGGTTCGAGCCATGCTTGTAGTGGTTCGAATCCAAACAGTCTATTGTGTGAGCGTTGACACCCTACCTCGTAAAAAGAAAACATCCCTTGAAATCTGCCAGTAAGACGGCCTTTGCTCACCATGGACATGTTGCACCACTGATGATGATGATGATGACATCTAAAGGGTGAATGAAATGTGAAAGTCACTAAGAACAGATCGGTGTAAGGGAGATTGGATTAAATAATCGTGATCGGAAATCTTCAATAAGGGTAATTGTATTTTTGCCTCCACTCATTATGTTATGTTCATAAATGGCTCATCTATGTTACTATAGGGGCCTGAATGGACAGAACCCAATCAGAGTTCTCTCACCCACATCCTTCCCAGATTGTAAAGGGAGCAACTCAGCTCTGGGCACAGTGGTGATGTGGTGTAGTAGTAGTAGTCATATTAGACGAGGACCTACGGTTTAAAGTGGATTCCAAACTACTAAAAATATCCATGGCACAGCCGTAACTCGAACCCAAACTTGTGGCACCGAGCTCAAGAACGCTAGCTACTCGGTCATCAAGCTCCAATATTCTTTGCTGCATAATAAAAATAAAATTCGACACGAAAAAAAGGACTGAATAAAATCAATATGCCTTATCATGGTCAAAAGTTATTGTACATTGTATCATTTAAATTGATGTAGAAGATAAATGTACTATTTCCGAAGGGTTTACCAAGTTGTTAGTTTTATTTAAACGTTTCATGTTCAACATCAGAATGTTTTTGAACAATTATATGTATTACGGAATAAAGCAGGGGTGGCCAACCCAAATGATCTTCGGAAATGCATCCTAACTCCGCGGGCCGCATATAAAATTATATATCCCCCTCTTAGATTTAGACCCACTATAGACATTTCTTTTTGGAGTGAAAAATTGAAACATAATGAGATATTATTGTTGTGTTTACAATTATTCTTACATGCGAACATAGATAATATAATAATACTAAAAGCCATTATAAAGAAATATATAACACTAAAAATGAAACATAAAAAATACATGAATATAAACGAAATAAAAAATGAAATTATTAAAAAAATATTTATTTTACTAGTGTGATATTTGTTTCTCCACTCTTTCAATTAGATTTTGCAAAACGATCTCAATTTGGGTATTTGCACATCGTAATTGGCGTTGCAGATTAGCGACCATTATGAGTGATGGTGTTTTGTGTTTGGTCAATTTCATTTTTAGAAAAAAAGATGATTCGCATGTGTGAACCAAAAGCGCTAACAACTTTAAACTGAGAGTCTGGTTTGCTCTGCTATCAGCAATCAACTGTGCGTATCTAGGGATGGTGACTGAGGTAACTTAAAGTGAAGCATAGAACCTGTTATACACTGAAGTGACAAAAGTCATGGGATAGCAATATGCAAATTTTCAGATGGCAGTAGCATCGCGTATAACAGGTATAAATGCGCAATGCTTTCGCAGAGCTTTCATTTCTGTTCAAGTTATTCATGTGAAGAGGTTTTGACGTGATGATGACCGCACGATAGGAATTAACAGACTTTGAACGCGGAATGTTAGTTGGAGCTAGACGCATGGATCATGCCATTTCGGAAATCGTTAGGAATTCAACATTCCCAGATCCACTGTGTCATGTGCCGAGAGTATGAAATTTCAGGCATAACATCCCACCATGGACAGCGCAGTGGTCGACCGCCTGCACTTAACGACCGAGACCGGCGACGTCTGCAAAGAGTCGTAAATTCTAACAGACAAGCAACACTGCGTCAAATAACCGCAGAAATCAATGTGGGACGTACAAGGGGACTTGTCTGTTAGAACTGTGCGGAGAAATTTGGCTTTCTTGGGCTATTCCAGCAGAAGACCGACTCGAGTGCCTTTACTGACAGAACGACAAGCGACTCTCGTGGGCAAGAGCATATCAGTTGGTCCCTAGATGAATGGAAAACCGTGGCCGGGTCCGATGAGTCCCGATTTCAGTTGGTAAGAGCTGATGGTAGGGTTCGAGTGTGGCGCAGACCCCACGAAGCCATGGACCCAAACTGTCAGCAAGGCACTGTTCAAGCTGGTGGTGGCTCCGTAATGGTGTGGGCTGTTTTTCAGGGCATGGACTTGGTCTTCTGGTGCGACTGGACCGAACATTGACTGGAAATACTTATGTTCAGCTACTTGGAGATCACTTGCAGCCATTCATGGACTTCATGTACCCAAACAACGATGGGATTTTTATGGATGACAATGCGCCACATGTCACCGGGCCACAACTGTTCGCGATTGGTTTGAAGAACATTCTGGACAATTCCAACGAATGATCTGGCCACCTAGATAGCCCGACGTGAATCCCATCGAGCATTTATGGGACATCATCGAGAGGTCTGTTCGTGCCCAAAATCCTGCACCATCAACGCTTTCACAATTATGGACGTCTATCGAGACAGCATGGCTCAATATTCCTGCAGAAGACTTCCAACTACTTGTTGAGTCCATGCCACGTCGAGTTGCTGCACTTCGCCGGGCGAAAGGAGGGCCGACACGATATTAAGAGGTATCCCATGACTTTTGTCACTTCAGTGTATCAGATATTCCAAGATTTCCGCGCATCATGAGTTCACAGAATAAAGTTTAATTATTCTGCGAACTCATAACTGTAAACTCATCAATAAAACAGGCAATATATGTCATGTATGTGTAAGAATATTATCTTAAAATCAAAGTTTTTTTTTTCTCATAATTTCGACAGCTAATCTTTTGAATATATGGATACACACATAATGTATTTTTTAATACATTGGTTGTCATTACTTTTGGCCATTATAAAAAATATATCACACTTTTACTAAATATATTTATCTCACGGGCCGGAATAATATTCAAGGCGGCCTCGGGTTGGCCCCTCTTGTGTTACAGAATAAAGTGAAGTACGTTTTTGTGTGTTATGATAGAGAAATACTTCAAAAATCACAATATCACCTGCGATAAAAGGGATTGTATTAAAGCGAGAATCGTGCAGAATTTTGTTTTTGTTATTTTTCATAAGCGTTGGATCAGATAACAAACATGAAATGGGGACCTGATGACCGAGTGGCTAAGGCTCTAGCACTCGGTATCTCAAGCTTCAGGTTCGAATCCTGCTCATAGCATGAATGCTTGTTAGTGGTTCGGATTCCACTTTAAACCGTACGTCCCGGTCTAACATGATCGTAGAGCATTGCGGGGGGTATTGTTGCTCCGCGTCCGTAGCTTATCTTCAAGCTACACGCCCCTCCTGGGTAGTGCTAAGTGTGTAACGTCGGTGCAGCCCTTGCTTATGGCATGAAAGACAACTGTCTACTATGTAAAAACATGAAATTGTTTCACAAGCACTTTGGCATGCCAGTTTAATAAAGGTTTACAAGAGTAGGTTTTAAGTTTTAATAAATCGAACTATATTCTGCTGAAATTATAAAATCGATCCACTGTCACACACTTTTTTTTTTTTTTTGTTCCAACGCAGCTGGCAAACACTTAGACAATTGTCTTTGATGCCTTAAGTAAAGCACTGCACAGACGTTACTCACTTACCACTACCCAGGAGGTGCGTGTAGCTTGAAGATAAGCCCCAGACGCGGAGTAACAATACCCCGCAACGCTCTACGATCATGTTAGACCGGGACTTACGGTTTGTAGTGGATTCCGAACCCCTGCAAACATCCATGGCACCGCCGGGACTCGAACCCGAAACCTGTGGTACCGAGCGCCAGCCACTCGGTCATTCAGGTCCCCTGTCACAAGCTATATCAGCGTATTTTTTTTTCTTTTGTTTAGTGTTATGTACCCGGGTATTGTCAATAATTGTCATTGACTTTCGAGAATACTACCATCAGAGGCAGATTTGGTTTGGTTTGTTCCTCTATGGCCATTTTGCGCACACGAGAGCTAATCAGAGCGGGAGCTGCAGTTTAAAGTGAATTTCGAACCACTCACAAACATCCATGCCACCGCCCTGAAACCTGTTATACCAAATACCACAGCGCTAGTCACTTAGCCACCGGGCCGCGTCCTATGTAGAGGGATGTGGTTGCATATCTCTGGTAAAAAGGTCCTATTAAGGTGTCTAGGTTGGTTTTGTATGTTGTATAAGCATAAATTTCTGAACAGGCAAGTTTGTATCCAATGATATGCGTTTAATAGGGCCTGATGGCCGAGTGACTAACACTCTGACGAATCGGTGACTCGGGTTCGAGTCCCGGCACATACTCGCTATCCCTACCCCAGTCTGATAGAGACTGATCTGCAATCGCTATCGAGTCTCTTCAATTCCATAAAAAGATTTTATTGATTATACTTAACAATTATAATTAAGCCTCGTGTAACTATAAAACTAATAGAATATTTCAATTTAAAAAAATACATAAATAAAATTATCCTTATAGCAATGAGAGTTTGGAAAAATAAAAATTTTCATGGGCCATTATAATTAAAAATAGAATCACTCTGGAAATTTTACTGGAGCAATTTAGACATTCTTAACATCTTTCAGAAATCCTAACGAATTCTCACCTTGAAATTCTGAATATATTTTTAAAAAACATACTAGGCTCAAAATATTGTAATTAGATAAATACTGCACCATTTGTTTTATTCATTTATTACATTTTAAATCGCATGTATAAATTTTTAGTAATCTCGATTAATATTAGATATTTTTAATTTAACGTTTTTTTTTATACAAAAGATGGCTGAATATTTGCAAATTTTTAAAGCAATCTAAAAATCTTTGAAACTTATTTTATTACTTTTTCCTCTTATTGTAATACTAATTAAACTATTTTAAATAAAATTATTTCATAAATAATATTATAAATAAAACCATGACGTTCTCTAATTATTAGAAAATTGTTAATGATTTAAGAATGATGAAATAATGGAAATAATAATTAAGTTATGAATAATGAATGCTATAATAATAATTGTTAATGATGAAATAATTGTTTCCCTTCAATGGTTCTTATATTAGTTTATTACAGAATTTCAACTATATTTTCTTGAGTTTAATATATTTCAAGTAAATTCGTAACTAATTTAAATGTGGTCATTTTTTTTTTAATACAGAATTTTAAATACCTAAACTTTTTTTTAACTTAACTTTTGATTATATAACTTAACTTTTAACTCTTAACTTTTTGATTATGTACGATAGATGGCAGCATGAAACAATATACACAATTAGAAAAACAGCACACATTTGGAATATTTGTTTTTTGGTTCTTGTTATAATTTTTCTCAGTAGATGGCAGCACATTGCATGTCCTGCTGCTTAATGCGGAATGCGGCTGTGACGAATTTTAAAACAACAGCCTCTTGTTCATCATTGATACAGAAAAATAAATAACCACATTGCAAGTGGGTGAGGCATTTGAATCTGAGAAGCCCCATCTTTAATTCATATGTTACAAAAGTAATTTAACACGATTTATTAACGATATTTTACAAATTTCATTGATATCTTTCGATTTACACAATAATAATTGCGAAAATATGGCATTCGAGCATGAACCTGGGACAGCTATTGAGTGCTTAAGCATTCCGATTAAGTTGACCAAAGAAGCCGCAGTTGATCCTGAAGGAAGAGAAGTTCTCAGATGTGGCTTTAAAATTGGTGGTGGAATCGACCAAGATTACACCCTGAGTTCGTACGGATATAAGGACAGTGGCATTTATGTCACTGAGGTTACTCCTAACTCTCCAGCTGCAAAATGTGGGTTAAAAACTCACGATAAAATTCTGCAAGTAAATGGTTATGACTTCACAATGGTAACCCATGATAAGGCAGTGGAATATATCAAGAAAAGCCCAGTATTAAACATGCTTGTGGCTAGAAAAGGTGTTACCCATTCGTGAATGCTCTGTTCAACTTTTCCATTACGTATATCTTTCATATCCGAACTCAATTTTGTTGTCCGATTTCTTCTAAATGCTCTTATTATATATGTAAGTTTATGTATCTTAATTTTATTGTATTGTTTGATACACATCTAAATGAGAATTGTGTTGTCGTCTTTCCTTATGTCAAGATCTGATGTTTCTATTTGTAGAAATGTATTTCATCTTATTGTGTTGTTCATAATGCTATTTAAAATCATCTTCCAAGTCAAAACTTGTGCCAAGTCTTATATGCTAACTGCTTTTATCATGTCGCTGTTTATTGTTGTTAGAATGATAAGTATCCATTCCATTATGCATTCATCTTTTTTATTTAAACTCATCTAAATCACCAAGTTATTGTTTCCAAGCCTTTTACTGCTTTTAACATGTGCTGTGTGTGTGTTCATATTTGAACTGTCCTTAGGTCTGGCAGTAACTTTTTTATTTCGAATTATACTCCATTGCATTTTTTTTTTTTATTACATCGTGGCTGTTAATATATGTCTGATGTACCTCCATTCCTTGTGTGTTTATGATATAAGCTGTTAAGCTGAAATTTCATACATTTGTATATTTAAATGTGTGCTTTAGATCTGAAAAAATAAAAAATAAATACTTATTAATGATCATTTTATTTTATTAAACACATTTTTTTCTGGATACTATTTTCAATTCTTATCGCATCAAAAATAGCAAATGTATATTAGTTGGCATAATCTCTGGTATTAAGACTACTTTTTTTTTTTCCATGATTAAACTTGTAAACCCAGCTAAAAAAAAAAAATAATCATTTGTTACAAACTTAACAATTTTGAAATAACTACTACAAAGTATAGATATTTATAGGTATACTTTAACTATGGTAAATATAGTATGCAGATTTAACTTTTAAATTAAAATTTTAAAATGTCTTTGTTAGAATTATTTAATTCTGAATCTAGTCATTTTAAAAATTTATTGCAAAAGTTAGAATGAGCATCAGGTCTCTTGTCATCATTATGGATAATTTGAAATACATTTTCTTATTTTCATAAGAAAAAAAAATATATAGTACTACATCTTTTTTAATATATAAAAGAATGTGTATTTGTTATACCCTCCATCTAAATAAAACAGCTAATGATTAAATTTTGATACAGGGTTACATTTTTATTTACAAGAACTTATATAATAAAAATTGAGAATTTTGAATTAATCTTAAGAAATTATAATATTTTCTTAATGGCAAAAATTAAATAAATTCAATTGATTTTTTTAATTATGGCCTTTAAATTGATATTCAATATTTTTTACGATTTTTAAAAGAAATGAACACAAGATATCAATTGTAAGTTAGCAAAAATTTATTATGCATTATAAATTGTTACATATAAGAAAACTTTTAAAGATGTTTAAATATGTATACATATAAACTACACTTATATTTTATACAGTAAAGAACCTAAAATCATCTAAATAAAATAGCATAAACGATATTAGTTAAGAAACAATTTATACATAGAGCCCAGTGAAAACTGTTTCAAAAGATAAATCAGAAGGAGGTCTTATTAGCCATGCGTCATCAGCTAATCGGCAATAACTAAAAAAATTGTCCAAAAAGTGAAAATTGTCCCAACCAATTTCTCCGTGCGTATCAGCTTTTCGGTTCAATAGTTTAAAAAATATATTTATAACTTCATTTGGCAGTACTATTTTGCAATCATTCTGTGCAAGAATCATAAAGCCACAATTGTTGATATTTATAACTTCTCTGTCTTTTTCTTCCACCCATTCAACAGTGTCTTCAAAAGACTCGAATGCATAATCAAATTTTTTAGTTGAACTGCATTTCAAGAAGTTTTCGTTGAGAGTAAGTGAACCTAATAAATTAGCAACAGATTCAATATCATCCTCTTCTAGACTTCTGTTGTTTTCAATGAAGAGAAGGTTTTTCATAGTTTCATTCAAATGTACGACAGCAGCAATATACGAAAATGTAACAATGTATCCTTGAATAACAATGGGAAAGCATTGGCCATAATGTTCCTTCACCTAAAAGAGAAAAAAAATTTGTATTGTCCTTTTTCAAATTTAATCAGAAAACTTCACAATTAAAATAACAAAAATGCATTTTTAAAATTTTGTAGATTTTTATAATCCTTATCTTCTTTTTTATTTTTTTTTTTACTAACAATTTGATTTGAAAAATTACTATATCCAAATAAAAAATGCTTTTATATTTATACAATTTGATTGAAAAATTAAATCTTTTTTTTCCGAAGATTTTTGTTATAAATATATATATATATTGTTCTAATGCAGCTAGCAAACACTTAGACAGCTGTCTTAGATGCCTTACGGCAAGCGCTGCACAGAGGTTACTCACTTAACAGGAGGAGCGTGTAACTTGAAGATAAGCTACGGACGCAAAGTAACAATACCTCCGCAACGCTCTACAATCATGTTAGACCGGGACCTATGGTTTAAAGTGGATTTCGAACCCCAAACATGTGGTACCGAGTACTAGCCACTCGACCATTCAGGCCTATATAAATATATATATATTTCAATCAATTTTAAAACTTACATTGTTAGATAAATAATATGACTGTATTTCTTCAGATCTGTTATTTTTTCCACAAGCAGCTACACAATATAACAACTTTCTAGCCTTAAAGTGTCCTTCGAGGTGACCTGTTTTGGTAAAAGAAATTTGCACATAATTCTTAATTTATTACTTATTACTATTAAGTTAAATGAATGCATATTAATATTTAATGCAAAATAGAATGAGATTATTAACATAAATGTTGAATATATATATATATATAAATGAAGTTTAATTGTATAATCAAATTTTTAATTTTATTCACATAAATTTTAAGCATTGCATTTTTAAGAGAGATAACTTTAAATCAGCATTTAAAAATATTCAAGTTTGTTTTTATAATTATTTATTAAAGCTAATAATTCTAATATTATTATTAACACTTTTAAAAGGGTTTTCCAGTAAATTTTTGCTTATAATCATTCTAAATTAACCTCAAAATAATGAGTAGTTTATAAAGTAAACCTTTAATAAATGCATTAAAATGAGAGCAGAATTTCCCATCTCCAAGTAAACTTATCAAATTCAGCTGCACTTGCTTCAAGAGAAGAGATGAATCATCTGCATTCAAGAACCAACCAGTATTAACAGGTATAAAATCTTGCCACTGTTTCAAACGCCGACGAAAATACTCTACACTCAATCCTTTAGTATTACTTTGTGCAAGTATCTGAAAATAAAAATTACTTTTTTTAAATATTTATAAAAAATAATTAAATATACCCTACTATGTGCCTATTATATGGCACATAAGATATCAAAAACTGAGGGAATTAACTTCAAAATTTGATAGCCAATAAATAATTCCTGTCATATCCATACAGGTTATAGGCATGATAAATCTATAAATTGAAAAGTCACTTTATATTGAAGGAGGAAAAGTGATGGCAAGATTTCTCAGATTTCAACCCCAGAAATGTTTGCTCCAAGTTGCAGTGGTACTATGAGTACATAGGCAGGTCTTTATGTAATTCTGAATTTGGTACATATCTCTTATGCCAGTGAAAAATGACCTCTGATCAAGCGCCTAGCATTTAAAATAATATTTCCCTACTATTTAACGCAATCGGAAAAATTAGCATTTGTAAATGCAAATTGAACATAATAAGATGTACATTTGTATTATACTTTAAACAAATAATTTCTATTAAATGCTCTTGTGGAAATAAAAATTTCATTTATTTTAATCATTTTTCAATTTGGTATTGTTTTCTAATTTTTATATAATTTATTTTCTTAAAAGTTGAGGCATTATTTACTGTTAACTATCATTGTTTCTTTTGTGAATAAATTTTACAAAATAATTTAGTAATTATTTTATTATTTTCTTCCTCCTGCATATATAAAGGCACTTTTTTTTTCATATCATGACTAACTTATACCAATCTTTTAATGAAATTTATATGTTTTCCCCTTCCTTCTTTAAATAAACTTCATTTCATAAACTTAAATATTTATTTATCAGTATTAGTTTTTTTGTATTGTTTTTTTAAGTAAGAAAAATAACTGAAACATAAAACATGCATTTTTAAACTACATGTATTTACTATATAACTTTACTTTATGTAACTACATGTATTTTTATACCAATTTTTTTTTACTATAAACTCTTTTTCAAAAAAACTTGAATATTTACTTGTCACCATAAACAAAAAAAAAAAAAAAAATAACTGAAATATAAAAATTGCATGAATGATAAATTATTAATATATTCCAAGTATCTCAGGAGTTACTTGCATTTTCTGAGTTGTAATAGCCATAATGATTGTGTAGTTGTATTCTGCTGCAAAATCAACATATTTCTGAACTTCAGCTTTTTTCATGTGTGTATTTTTTACAATGATTGGGTGAGTTCCTTTGATACATGCGTTCTGTACTCTGAAGACAGAAAGAAGACTTCATTAATTGATTTTAAAAATTAATGAAAATTCACTTAATGATATATTACATTCAGGTAATTTAACTATTATTTAGTATAAATATTAACATTGAATACTTATGAAATTTAATGCACTACTAAATAGAATATTATTAGAAATGCATACTTTTCTTGGCAATATTTATGTGATCTCATCAAACTTCCACTATCTCTTTTAGATTTCGAAAACATGTTATTAAAATAAGTATCAGCAGAACAAATGAAAGCTGTTTCATAGCAATCAACCAACATGCTAGTCAATGAATCTTTCCCGGCCCGAGGTCCTCGTATAATAAACATAATCCTTCCATGTTTTTTGATAAAATTAATAGAGTTGTCATCAACTGTATAAGGAAATTTAAATATATCACTTGATTCTGCATCAGAACCAGGTATATACTTTTCTTCATATTGTTCTGCCATATCCTATAAAAAAGAAAAATTCTTTAAATTTCTTTACAAATTGTACTTAATTATTTATTTTATAAAATTTCTCAATATATTTCTTTATATGTTTTTCTCCGCTTCAATAGTGGAAAAACATATTTAAAAATATGTAATTTATATATCTTAAGACACTTTTTGCTGAATAATTTCGAATCATGCTAAACATTTTTGCAATTGAATATAAGTTATTGTTTTTTATATTTAACAAAAATACAAAATCAAATTTAAAATCTAAAAACTCACTTTTTATGAAATATAGAAATTCTATTAGAAATATAAAACTTTAAATTTATGTACTTCTAAAACTTAACAATAAAGAAAAATAAGTAATATATTAGAGGCATGACAAAGTTTGCCTTTTCATACTAGAGTGTTAATTGGCTCTTTCATTTAGATAAGAAATAAAAATGGCATCTAATCTTTTTGTTTGCTTTGTTGGAACACTATCACTCAATAATCACCATACAGCATGAATATCACAGAAAATACCAAATGGACCCACTAATGGCTTTAAATATTTGAAGGCGATATCTATTATTTCAAAAAAGATGGGATATCTTTATAAAAGACAAAGTCCTCAGAAATCAGGCACACATTAATTAATGACACATTGAAATGTCATAGTATGAATGTTCATATTATTTTCATGTATCATTTTATATTGTTATTTTAAAAAGTAAAAGTCTATTTTTACTCAATTTTCTTGCATATATATTTGTATATTAGTTCATAAAAATAAAAAAAAAAAAAAAACATTACTTGAAATTAAATTATACTCTCAGATGAAATTATACTCTTATATGAAATTATACTATAAACTTTTTAAAAATTGCATTCCTTCCACAGATTACTAGAGATTGATACTAATTTGATATCAATACTAATAGCCATGGATCACTATTTATAAATATTTTAATTAAATTAAAATATTTTCATTGCAAATAAAAGTAACTTCAACATGAAAGTTGTTCATCATAGCAGTAGTGCCGAGTAGTCTTTCATTGGGAAAAAAGGGCTAAAGGTTCTAGTTTTAAAAGACAATTAAAATGTTGCAACAATATAATGAAATCACAAATTGTAACCTCCGAAAACATTTCATTCTTGTTACATTTACTAGTTCACTTTAATAATTCTTGAAACAGGATGTAAAAAATAGTTTATTAATACACAGTGATATTACTAACAATCATGGGCATGATGTACAATAATCTTAATGCATTAATAATAACTTACTAACTTTAATTCAATTAAAAGGGATCAAAAGATTAGATCTTCCTTATTTTTCATTGCCCTCTCTAAACCATACTAATAATACTACTACCACTGAATAATAACTTCAACTAGAAATGGATTATATAAGACAAACTTTTTTTGGATGATCAAAATGTGAATTTATTGTTTCATGTGTTGAACATATTTCTTTAGGAATTTAGAATAAATTTAGCAGAAGCATGTGAAATAAAAGGGTTATTTTCACTTTTATGACATTATCGCTGTTTGCTATTTATATCACGTTAAAAGTTGTCATAATCCTTTTTTTTTTTTTTTTAATTGTGAAAACTCTGTAAATACTTTTAAATTACAACAAGAACTAAATAATTCTGCATCTGTATAGCAAGTTTTAATTAGCAAACCATTATCTCAAATTAATTAAAAATTATTTCATCTCAAATTAATTTTTATCATTATCAAAATTAATTTAAATTTTGTGTAATTTAATCACCAATTATTATTGCCAGAAACCATTAACACATAATGAAACAAAGATTTAGGAGGTAATAATTGCTGTTTGTGTAATGAATCTGATTCACACCAGTTTACTTGCATGTTGTTCAGATAATTAAAATATATTATAAAGCATGTAAAATAAATTAAACATAGTTGTTATTTTAAATACAATTGAAAGTTAATAA
>BPLR01016132.1:37500-53445 GCA_021605095.1 Caerostris extrusa | reverse complement strand
TTCGAGCAATTAAATATTACGGGATTATGGATTGAATAGATAATCCATGTATTTTATAAGTATGAATGTGAAGAGATATAAAAAGCAAAGCACAACAATATAATAAATTTTAATGTGATTATTATCATTTCAAAACAGAAAACAATTATACATAATAATGAACAAAAATCTCACGAACTCCCTTGTAAAAATCAAAAACATTTAAAAATTCAGATTTAAAAAAAGAAACTTATTTAAGGAATGCATTTGAAGTAGAGTATACCCATAAAGATAAAATGAAATTTATTCAAGAAAATATTTTTATGGTTTAACAATTTTTGCAGTTAAAATGTAGAATGTTGTTGAACAGAATATTCTTTTCAAATAATCTTGAATAGAAATATTATGCAAATATAAATCTTGAGAATTAAAAAACACCGACAAGCTTGTCAGACATTTTTTTTTTTTTTGTGAGCAATATATTTAACAAATGCCTTTTGTATTTTATATCTTTTATTTTATACGAAAATAAATAATCTGTCGTTCGAATAGAAATTTGTTGTAAAATAGAATACATATAAAAGATATGAGTAAACTGCTATAGCCATACTTGATAAAAGACATAGCAAATAATAAATCCACAATGACAACGCAACATAACTAAAATTGGCGATACATATATATAAAACAAAAAACAGCAATACTTTTCACTTTCGATTTGTAGCAAAAATATTAAAAACACTAACATATTCAAAATAGGAACTGGGTGTGGAAAGAAAAAAAAAAGAAGAAAAATTGATTCTTTGTCGAACTTTCTGGCGTTGGCAAAATGCCACGATGGTACGCCAATGAGGAGGCGGGGTAGAAGGGGTGAAATAGTAAAGTTTCTCGTCTGCGTATTTACCAAGAAAATAAATAAATACATAAAAAAATAAAACCTAGCGGAAGAAAAATTCATTTCTGAATTCTTTTCATTCAGCCCAGTAGGCAGGAAGCAAGTGGAGTAGTTTAGTGACCCACATCACCATTAATTTCAAAGGATTTCGAATAAACTTCGCTGGCTGAAGCTTGGTGGTGTGGGTGGAGGGGGCGACGAATTTAAGGAGGAACGAAAACGCGGCGATACCAAATTACAGCCGAATGACACAGACGGATCGTGGTGGTATATACAATAAATGAACTAAGTAATGACGGCACTGACGTATCAGGGTTGGAAATAAATGATGGCAGTAATAGGAGTGACAAAAGACAGCATGACACACAATTTTGGACTGAGAATTATGAGCCAGACAACTTTTGGTCAACATTTTATACAAAGCTAATAGTTGGAATTTATTTTAAATGCTCAGAAGTGTGATCATACGTTTATGTCAAGACAGATATATAGGATCTCATATGCCTATTCGTCCAGCCTGAATAAAAAATGTTACAATTAGTATAAATTCGAACATAATTTTTTATAGCTATAGCATTTTATAAATAGACTTGATATTCATGAATTCGAAAATTACATTTAACTTCGTTTATAAAAATGATATAGAATTTTGGACTGAGAATTATGAGCCAGACAATTTTTGGTCAACATTTTGTACAAAGCTAATAGTTGGAATTTATTTTAAATGCTCAGAAGAGTGATCATATGTTTATGTCAAGACAGATATATAGGATCTCATATGCCAGTTTCATCTAGCCTGAATAAAAATTTTTATAATTAGTATGAATTCAAATATATTTTTTTAAAGCTACAGCATTTAATAAATAGATTTGATATTCACGAATTCCAAATTTACATTTAACTTCATATATAAAAAAATGACACACAATTTCGGACTGAGAATTTTGAGCCTGTCAACTTTTGGTCAACATTTTATACAAAAGTTAATAGTTGGAATTTATTTTAAATGCTTAGAAGTGCGACCATACGTTTATGTCAAGACAGATATATAGGAATAAAATACAGACCGAATAAAAAAATTATTAATTAGTAAGAATTCGAATATAATTTGTATAGCTACATCATTTAATAAATATAATTGATATTCATGAATTCCAAAATTACATTTAATTTTATTTATAAAAATCTTTGATCACAATTTATTTTTTTGTTAAGAATAAATTGAAATTAAATTTATTCATTTTTTAAATTCTTAATTGTAGAAATGTCTATCGGGTAATAAGCACCTCTTTTGGTAAATAATTTCTCTGGTGTATTCTACAAAGCATACGCCACGATTAAATTTTATACCTTTCAAAGATTTTTTTTTAAAGTATTAAATAAAATATTAAAAAGTAGCATCACAGTGGAAAAAAAAGTTGAATGTTACTATGACAACATTAATAATAATAATGAAAATTATTCCGAACCAGTAGGATGATTCCCAAGAAAGGATTTTCTTGGAAATCATTCTTCTTTCTTTGAAGTTTTGAATTTTGATATTCTTTTTTATTAAATAAAATGATGAAAAGTTATAATTAATCTCCTACATAAAAGAGAGCAACAATGAAAATAGGATTTTGAAAATAATAGATGCCAATTTTAATTTTTTTTTAAATCAGATAATAACTTAAGTATTCTTAGGATTAAAATGAATGTATTCAAAAGACAAATTAAATCCTACGCCATGAGAAAGGACAAAATCAATCGAGTATATATTTTAATATTTTTTTCAAAATTCTTAATAGTTTTGTTCACAATTTAATTTTACCTAAAACTTTTAAAATTTCCAATTCTGAATGAAATTCTTAATTTACAACTTCCGAATAGAGTGAAATAATATAATTAATAAATTAAATAATTAATGTCTCTCAATAACATTTAGAAAATAAAATTATTTTATGAAAACATTTATCACTAAATACATTTATCACTTATATACTTAGTGATATAAAACATTTATCACTAAGTTTAAATATGAAATTAAAAGTTTTGAGTGAAAATATATCACTCAAATTTTTAATTAACTGCGTTGTGTATTTTTTATGCCCAGACAAAACCAGTTTTATATTCTTTCTTGAACATTGATCAAAAATAAAATTAAAAATTCTGCAAAAATTCAAAAATTTAAAATTAGTAATTTAAGTTCACTTTAAAGGTGATTAGAACAGTGCAATAAATCTTTTTTATGGCTTTTCAGTATACAGGAATTAATAAAATTCATTGGAGAATTAATAAAAATGAATATGGAAAAAAAAAAAAAAACCAGATAAATTAAAAGGCAAATAAATCGTAGTAAGAAAAGCATTATTTTGAACTCAATCTTAAAAGAATACAAACTGCACCCATATAAAGTAATAAAATATAATGATAGCAAAATAAATTACAGGAAATACGAAAAGGAAATCTACTTAACACAGATTTCTACAGAAATATAACAATTCGAGAAAGTAACCGTAACTAATGATGCATTAAACTTTATAAAAGTCATGCTTTTTTGTAACATGACAGAAATCTGGAAAATCGATGTGGGCAGTAAGCCAAAAATTTCCCCAGACATTGAAAAAAAAAAAAAAAGGATTAGCGAATGAAATAAACATTTGGCGAATTGTTAAAAAAAAAAAAAAATTCTTTAATCTATTTATTTTTGTAATGATATCTTCTTAACGATGAAAGACAAAGACAAAGTGTGACATAATCAACGACTTCATCTTTCTAACGTTGCTTAAATTTTTAACGTTGATTATTTTGAATTATACGGAAAGAGAAGTTTTTTTTTTATAAATTTTCCTGTAATTGAGATGGTAGACTTTTGAAGTTAATATAACTGTGTTATTTTAAATTATACTTTGTATATTTCAAATGTTTTATATTATATTGGCTAAATTTTTATTTATAAATAATTGTTTAAAATAAATTTTTTTCTTTACAATTCGCAAAACAATAATTTGTATTTTTCACCAATATTTTGTTCCTAATAAAATTTATAAAAATTACAAAATGTTTCACTGTTACTACTGTTGTTAAAATAATACCATCATCCTCATCAATATTATTATCATTGGCGCAACAGACCCATGACAGGCCAATGCCGTCTGCTTATTGACAGATTTCAAGACAGAAGATGCTTTCTTTTACGGTTAGAGTTGTCAGTCTTATGCCCAACGCTCTACGGTCATATTAGACGAGGACTACGGTTTGAAGTGGATTCCGAATCATTACAAACATCCATGACACCGCCGGGACTTGAACCCGAAAACCTGTGACACCGAGCACAAATCACTCGGCTGTCAGGCCCTCTAAAATAATACCAACTGATAAAATTATCTGTTTTTGCTTTTAATTTCTTTAGAGGAACAAAAGAAACCAACATTACTTTTAGCCATTTTATACATATACTAATCTCTAATTACATAGATCAACATACTTAAATAACATAAAGCTAATAATCTTTTAATATATAACTCATAGAATTTAAAATAAAAATTAAATATGATGCTCTTTGAGTTTCGAATGAATTACTTTTACAACTTGGACGACATTAAAATTAATATTTTTTTTATAAGTTTAATGTGATTCTTTTTATTTAAAATAGCATTTAAAAAAAAAAAAAAAAGGATTGGAAAAAGCGTACAGGTATACAAAAATGTAGAAATGTGATCGTAAAATGACCAGAGTTTCACATAAAAATAGCATAAATCAAATCCCCGTTGACATTTATGGAAATATTATGAAGTACGCTTACAAATTTTAAAATTTACAACAGTTTGCACCCTAAAGATTTTTTCCCCCTCCTCTTGTTCATCGGTAGTTGAAGTTGTTTTTCGTGAATAAAGAACAAAATACTTAAAAAAAATGATGAAAAATTCAAAGAATGTATAATGAAATACATATAGCGAATTTTATATAATAGATTTAGAGACATTAAAAATAAGGGAAACAAAATAAATTACCTATAAATCAAAACCTCAATGAAGGCAGAGAAAATGAGTTTGGAATATTTTATGTGTTGCATAAAATGAAAATCAACTTCTCTGACAGTATGATATCCTTGCACTAAAACTAGTTTTTCAATAATCTCTTTCATGATTTGAATTAAATTTGGTTTCTTAAATTGAAAGTGATTATGAATATTGAAATATTCTTAGCTTTTACAAAATTTTCCTCATTCAATATTTTGTTAATTAGATATTTTTCTTATTTTAACTAAAATAATTGTCTAAGGAAAAAAAAGACTTTATAAGTTAACTGAATACAAGAATTATTTAAATAACATGTCATAAGGAATACATCGGCTACAGCAATAACAAGTAAATTTAATTTATAATAACGGCACAACAAGTATAGTTTTACGTATAACATTTTCCATATACAATTCAGCCAAATTTTATATCATTAACGAAATAAAGTTGAAAACGTGATTTTTTTTTTTTTAAACAAAATGTTGTAGAAGATAAAAGAGGTAGTTTAGAACAAAATTAGCATTTAAGTATTTTTTGTTAATGAAGAATAAACTAAGAGGCCAGAAAAAGGGCCAAAAATCATTGTTGGAAATTGAATTAAAATTTAATAATTTGAGTTTTACAAATCACAAGGAATAATTTTTATATTTATTTTCTTAATATTAAATTTAAAAATGCTCTCCTCATAAATAATCCTATATTTTACTGATCAATAATGACACAACAGTAAAAGCGCCGGAAAAAGGCGGGCATGTTTTTTTCTTTAGCACACTTGTGCCACTTAAAATGATAGATTGATGTCTGCAATAGCTATATGTTTAACATTGTTGTGTTCGATTCGTGGATGTTCTTATATATAACACAAATTTGAACCAATTCACATTATATGGCATGATGGTAATTTCTCCCATTTTCTTTTGTCATAACAGGCATTCATAATATACCCTAAAGCTATGGCAACATAGAAATGTTGAAATTATTTTTGCTGGGGGAGATTATTACTGCTTTTATAGCGTTGAATATTCAAATTTTATATACAAATATTTCAATCATTTAGATTTAAAAACATATACATAATAGCATTTGATTAATTAGACAATCAAATAATGAAAATTGCATCAAAAGTTTTATCTTATTATGGGGTGGATGCCAAGCTCATAAGAATCTTATTTTTCAAAATATATTATACGAATGATGGATTTTGTACCAATCAGGGAAGGGGGAAAGAAAAATTTTAGTAATTTTGAAATTCAAACTTGTGCCCAACAAAAAGTCTTTCCCATATTTTAATTATTCTTTAATTTTTACTTTGACTTCGAGTCTATATTGTCGTGCCCCACAGTTTGAGAACTACTGTCCTGAATAATGATGAATCTCCCACAAAAAGGACGAAAAAGGACGTCACAAAGAAAGAAATAGTAAACCTACCTTAACAACATATCTATATTAATTGAGAGATTAAAATGGATGAAATTAACTACAAATTTGTGATAATGCATAACTTTCATTAAACTCATGCCTAGTACTAGACACTTGTATAGTTTGAAGCTTGTCAACAAAGAAAATGAATGTAATTTAAAAAAGAATCATGAGTGTACTTTTAGCGTGATTTAATAAAGCTACTTTTACATTTCCATGAACTTTAATATCTGAACAGAAATAGTCATTACCCTCCCTGAAAACATATCTATATTAATTGAGAGGTTAAAATGGAAGAAATTAACTACAATTATGTGATATAGTATATTTGTGACATACATAACATTAATTAAACTTATGCCTAGGAGCAAACATTTGTATAGTTTGAAGCTCGGCAATAAAGAAAAGAAAATACCATTTAAAAGAACCCTGAATGTACCTTTTAGCGTGAATCAATAAAAACTATTTTTACATTCCCATGCACTTAATATCTGAACTTAAGTAGTTCATTTCCTTCAGAAGAATTTGAAACTCTAATAACTTTGCATGTTGTCACTCGAAAGGCTCCAGAGCAGATAGTACACTTCATCGTGCAACGGGGCTAAAAATAGCGGCTGGCAGGAAGTGATGCCGAACTTAACCGTGCACGGATGGCACAAAACACGGCAACAACAAGGGAGCAAAACGAAGCTGATCGATATCCGAGTGAGCAACTATTTGCGGCGTGGTAGTGATCGAAATGTAATATCGTCCCAATTTCTCTTCTTCCATTTACTAGACTTCTCTCTCTCTCTAATGGAAACGAGTGAAATCGATATTTTCAGAGACAGCTAGCACCCCGCACCGATTCCGAGTGTCTGGACATACACATACACACGCAGAGACACACGATATGGAATATTCATTCATGTGTTCGAAAGGGGAAAAAAATATAACACTTTAGCGAAAAAGAAAAAAGCCCAGAAAAATATGTCACAAATATCGACTTGTTTTGGACACGAACATTGATTTTGCAGTTCTTTTCACGCATGTAGTTTGTTTATATTCATGTTGAATTTACATATTTGCAATGAATACAACCATGGCCTCGCGATTCGAGTGCTACTGGAAACTGAGTCGTAGTTACAAAAAAAAAGTTAAAAGTTATGAATCATTTTTTTTAAATCAATTAATATCGTTTAAAAATAGACGATTAACTTTTTGAAAATATGCTTTGTCGTCATTGAATTGGCTCTACATGTGAAGCACGAAAGCGCTAATCATTATGAACCAACTAACCATAAGGCACACAACAATACCAGTAGTTTCTATTTCCCAGTATTTCATTTATAAATAGTTAAAAAATAAAACTAATCATTTAAAAACACATTTACACACACCAAGATAAGGCACAAACATAAAGAAAGAAAGTGAGACATTTCGCAATTGACAGACAGCCCAACTCAGCAATGCGACTACTCTCTTCTCAAATGTCAACGTGATAAAAAAAAAAAGGAAAAGAAAAGAAAGGGGATAAGAGGAGGGCACGTGCGAGAGAGCAACAGAATGCAGGAACCCGGATTTCTTGACAAGTGTCGGCCGATGTGACAGGAAACGGCATTAACATAGATTAACTATTGATTTTTAACGAACATCTCTGGAAGGAGGAAGCGGGAAGACATGTTTTCACGTAAGCACAGGAAGAAGGGGAGCAAATAAACCCCACTCTCGATGGATGAAGAAAAGAGACGTTGCGAAAGTAAGGCAGCAAGGAAACACCCAAAAAATTCGGTGCTAGAGGAGAGTAGCAATCGATGTTTCGCTTCCGGGGCAAAGCAGCAGCTCTTGCCCAAAAAGAGCTAGCTGGGAAATAAAAATCCGCATAAATATCTTGCTGAGAGTACTTCTTTTTTTTATCTGCCTTTCTGTTTTCGGTAAGTGTAAGTAGTAGATGTTTAGTTCTAATTGCAAAAATTCCTTCCTTTATTTTTTTAATTTTAAAAATAAAATGCAAAGCATTAAGTTCATTATTAAACACAATGAAAAAAAAAAAAATTTTTTTTAAATTCCACTTGGTAGACAGCAGCATCTAGACCAAATGTAAGAACTTGTATGATCTCATGGAAGAAGGGAAAGGGTGGTATGGACAGTTTATGTTGTGATGGAGTAGCTGTAGGTGGAAGTCGGATTTGGCTCCGTGACGCTGAAGAAAGAGCGCAGTGCCTTCCGGGAGGACTTTTAGCGGTGTACTATCCCGCATTTGCGTATCGCATAGGAGAAAACCCAGAAAACTCCCACCATGCAGTCTGACTCACGAGGCAAGATGCTGAACATCACAAACGCCATCGAGTCTCCTCGATTTTTGAAACAGTGCCTGTAACAAAGTCGCCAGCGGATTGAACCTCTGTCTTAACGCTCACCAACGACGAGCGTTGCCACTGAGCAGCGGTCGGGCTTAGTAAAACAAACACTGCAATAAGTATATATAGTAATGGGAAAAAAAAAATTTAAATATGCGAAAAATAATCCGACATGGATTGTAAAATAAGAAAATTTTGATTTTGTCTTATTTTTCGTACATATACATATTAAATCACTATTTCAATATGCTTTGAGAAGAAAAAAAATATTCTAGAGAAAAAAAAAAGCTGTACTGCTGAATTTTTATCGTAGGAAACGAAAACATTGTTACATTGTGAGAAAGGTCAAATTTTTATTTTAAATGCATATTTAACACAACAAATATAAAGGGTAAGCCAAAATTCAATGCAATCAAGCCTCTTATCAATGTGAGGTTATCCCACTGATGTATGAGAATAAGTTTGCCCTAACATACCTGTCATGGTGGCAAATTTTGTCACAGAATATATTACATTTTACAAAATGATTTGTTTAAAATTCCTAAAGGCTTAACATTAAATTTATCACCACAAGAATTATTGCGAAAAATGTCCCATGATGCTCTAACTGACTAATTTTGTATTAATATCTTAAACGTATCTTGAACTTTATATGCAACGCAATGTAACAGAAACGATGCATAATATTTAGATTATGCAGCAAACAGCAGATTATTTGTATAAAAATAAATCAAAATATTTCCACCAATGCCCACATGAGAGCGAAAGAATTAAAAAAAAAAAAAAAAAAAAAAAAAAAGAAAGAAAGGAAACCATTTCAAGATCAAAAATTCTTTCTATTTGAAGACGAAAAAGATTAAATTTTAAACCATAATTCTCGCGTATGGTTCTCGAATTCGAAAGATTTTCTGAAAACCCTATAGAAGATCCACAAGACTCGGAAACATCCAACACCTCCGATAAAAGGCCTATAAAGATGAGACAAAATGCATCCAAACGTCGACAAGCAAATACCCCACGAGGAAAAATGCCGTGAAAACATACATCCCTGCAGCAGCAACAACAGCAAGGGGAAGTGTCATTTACAGTCGGTGATAAAATTCCACTTTACGGTAAGGATATATCTCCACGGGACTACACAAAATGACGAAGTTTAAAAGAAAATTATGCATTTTTCTTTTCTTTTAAAAAGTTTATTTTCTTCTGGGAAGGAAAAAGGAGATCTTTTCCTGTCAAATATTTTCCTCCTTCTAATTTTATCTTCTTATAAATAGAGATAAAAATTTTTGAAAGTATTTTTATCCGATCGTTGTTTGTTCTTATGTTTTGCCAAGTTACGCAAAATTGATTATGACGTAATGACTTTAAAAGGTTTTTTTTAGTACATACATATTTTTAAAATATCTATTTTTTTTATTTGTATATATATGGAAATGGATTTTTTTTTTTTTTTTTTTTTTTTTTTTTTTGGGAAAAAAAAAATGTATTAAGTTGAAAATAAAATATATACAAATTTAAAAACTCCTTTTCACTTAATTCTGTGAAGAAAAAAGTTTCGTAATTTATTAAACTAGCCTGCATAATAGTTATCATAAATTAGTTTACTGGGCCACATACATAAACAAACAAAAGTCATTTTTAAAACAAAAGTCTATCGTCACAATTTTAACGATAAAATTTACAACAAATTATAACTACAGAGATAATTTAAAGAAATAAGCTTTTATTAAACATAGGTTATTCTTTAATACTAAGCTATAAGTCATTTTGAAATTGTTGTTGCAAATTTTTTAAATGTCATTTATTTACACTTTTATTCTTTACTGATGAGTTTCGTAGAGATCCATTACAGTTTATTTATATGATCTGTAATGAAGAACTTAATTTCAGCAATCAGTTGAGGTTAACACCCATGCATTTAGACTAAAATCAATTATGTATTAAATACCAAACATTGTGCAACAAACAATGTTAAAAAAAAAAGATTAGTGGGGTTTTTATACCAGTGTGGAATAGGAAAAAGAACAATTAACTAACAGCATAAAAGAATGTATTAGAAACATTTAGAACAATTAGTTCGTAGAAAAGAGCACAGCAGCCAGTCTAGAATTTCAGGCGACTATAGCATGTATAGAAAAAGCAATAATAAAAAGTCTAAAAAGACAACAAAACGCCCGGATGGCGTGGAGAGAAGGCGACGCGACGGGTCTTGGAAGAACAGAAATCTATAGAATTGTACTTATTCTGAATGTTGGCAGCTTGCCTATTTAATAGAATACCGTATTAATGGGCAAATGCATCAAAAGCATATATAGCATAGTAATATAGATTTCGGAAAAAGGAGGAATTTGCAATATAATAACAAGATAAATTGGATAATAAGTAATAACATAACCGAAAGATAAATATTAATGAAACGGAAAAATTCGAAATAGCGATATATAAGGGGATATGACAAACCTATAGAATAGAATTTTAATTTAGAGAACTAGCTTGCAATAAATCCATTATAGTATCATTAAATTCTTTGAATTATTATTATTATTTATTTATTTTTTTGAAAATGTAATTAAAAATGGATAAGTAAGTATTTTAAACTGTTTTGCATTGACTATAAAGTGAAAAGGTTAAAAACTCAGAGGCAACTAGCCGAAAGGTTATTTAAATACAGTAGAACCTCTGTTAGTCGAACTTCAAGGAGACGCCAAATAATTCGAGTAATAGAGTTTTCGACTTATGCTGATTTTGTAAGGAAATATTTGACTTGTAGAGTTTTAGATTCTTTCTAACTTATTTTGAGTTAGAGAGGTAAGATAAATAAAAATTATAATAAGAATATTTCATAGAATTGATTATTCTATTTACTGTATACTCATACATTGTTTTCTAAGAAACAATGACGTGCATTGTCGGCAAATCCTTAAAGTGGTAACTTATTTTTCTTCGAGCTATAGAGGTAATTGGTTTCAAATGATCGAGTTGTAAAGGGTTGTAAAATCAAACATTGCTAATGTTCGAGTTACGGAGGGAAAAATATATACCAAAATGGCTTGTGGGGATTGACTCATTATTTCGACATATAGAGGGTTGAAATTTCGAGTAATGGAGGTTTTGGGGCTTGAAGGGAAGGAAACAAAAATTTTTTTCGCGTTTTGGAGGTTTTCGACTTAAAGAAGTTCTACTGTATTATATAACACGTAAACTAAAGAGAAACAATACATTTGGAACGGTTGATAAAGCTGTTATAATTTATGTTTTCTCAATTTAACTTTTGAATCTATTATTTTATTTTATTAAACATAAGATGTTTTTTAATAGCTGAAAAGTCACAATAATCAATTAAAAATTTCATATAACGTTAATGTTGCTGTAAACTAAGGACAATTTGTTTTCATTGCTTGTATATAAATAAAATTGATGACAAGTTTCAAAAAAAAAAAAAAAAATCTTTATTAAAAATCACATTATTTAGATTATTGTATCCATTATTTTATTTTATTAAACATATGTTTTTCAACACCTGAAAAGTTAAAATAATCAATTAAAAATTACATATTAAATGTATCTGTAAACTAAGGATAATTTTTTTTTGTCTATAAACAAAATTGATGACAATCTTAAAAAAAAAAAATCTTTATCACAAATCACATTTAGATTATTGTATCTATTATTTTATTTTGCTAAACATACGTTTTTAATAGAAAAAAATATTGAAAAGTCGCAATAATCAATTAAAAATAACATATAAAATGTAACTGTAAACTAAAGACAATTTGTTTTAATTGTTTGTCTATAAATAAAATGGATGACAGGTTTCAAAAAAAAAAAAATCTTTATTACACATCACATTATTTAGATTATTGTATCCATAATTTTATTTTATGAAAGATATTATGTTTTTAATACCTGAAAAATCACAATAATCAGTCAAAAATTACATACAACGTTAATGTTACTGTAAACTTAGGATAGCTTGTTATAATTGTTTGTCTATACCAATCGATAACAGGTTTAAAAAAAAAAATCTTTATTATAAGATTAAATTACCTATTAAACGAGCATCACTAAGCATTCATAATTTACGAAGAATCTAATAAATTTATAATGTTAAATATTAAATTTCTTAATTTAGGGAAACTAGCACCGCACCTTGCATAAATAACTCGCCCCATATTTTAAAAACTTTTCTATCCAATATTTTAAGCTAATTGGCGCAACAATATGTTTACAAAGAATCAACTTTTATTTCTGTATTTTCTTACAATATCTGACAGGACAGAAAATATCGCGACATGTATTTCTGTTTCCTTCTCTTTCATATAATGGGACAGAGGCCATTTCAATTAATCTAATATAGACCAAGAAAGTGACATCGCAGGAAATGCAGTTAGTTACTTTCTTTTTGTTGGCGACTTTTATCGACCGACGGCTCTCCAGTTACTTTATAGGCATTTCTAGCCGCGTAGTGAAAGAGGAATATTTTATGAATGTCTCTGGAAGAATGTCTATAAAAGAATGGACGTCACCAAATTCAATATAACGTAAGGAATAATTCTTGGTCGATGACAAATATATAAATCTTACCTTGAAAATAAATACTTCAAATACTGGTTTAACTAAACGTGGCTAATAATTTTACATTATTATTATTTTTTTTTTATGAAAAAAAATGTTTGTTTATGAATCGGAAATCTTTTTTTAGTTAATAGCATTAAAAGATTAAAAACTAAGTTAAACAATGGAAAGAAGGAGCTATTAATTTTTCTTTTACACTAGATAATTGGAATTTCTTATGAAACGTATAAACAATATTTTTAACAGCTTACAAATGTTGATTATTTAATAGTATAATCCGTAAACAGCAAAACATTTATCAGATTTATTTATATCTTGAATTATAAATATAAATACCTTAAATGTATGTTATTTATTGTTCAACTTTTAAGTATTTAGTGCAATAATTTACAAAGATTTAATAATATAAAAAAAAATGAATGAATAATTTAATAACTTAAATTCTAAATGTATTTAGCTGCTCACTTTGTAGCGCAGAGTTACAGTTACAAAATATTTGTATTAAACCCCACGTGATTGATAACATTAATTATACTGCTGCCTATTACAATTGTCACATCCAGAAGGAAACTAAATACGGCAGAACTATATTTATTGTATACAAACAGTATGATGGGAGAAAGATACGATTAAAAAATTAATTAAATTCACAGGTTACTTCGCAAATGGCAGTAATAACTGCTCTAATTCGGCTAAGTCTATCAGAATTTTGATGGCAGGTAAGGTACAAATTTTCACGTAGATTCAGCTCTATTTTAGAATTCCTGAATTATATGGACTGGTGAATAGGGGGAATATTTGTTCCTCGGTAATCACTGACCAGACGTTTTGAATAGGTGACAGACTTGGAGAACGTGCTGGCCAGGGTAATAGTCAAACGCCTATCTGAAGGAAAATAAGACAACACAAGCAACATGTGATGGAACATAATAATATTGAACGGCAGCATGACGAAAGACTCAAAGCTAAGGCAGAATCAATGTAGGCGCGTCTGTCTCGATTGTAACTTAAATGGAAGCCGTAGCAATTGACGTAGTCAGTACTGACAATTAAGCCGTACTGATCATATCACAAACGAACCAAATGCATGAGATGGCTGTACGATCTCTTTTAAGGCAGGGCCAGACTTGAGTCTTATCACGTTGCTCATAGTACCTTGTCGAACGCGAGCACCTTAGTTAAACCATAGTCTTGGTACGACTTGATCAAATTTCGACACACGCTGGTACGCATTCCTTCCACTTAAATAGGGCATAAAAAATCTTTACACAGGCAACCAAGCTCGGAATGCGATTTCTGCATGAGAAACCCGTTTTATAATAATATTCCTTTTATACAGACAAAATACATCTTTTATCCTGTCAATTTTTTTGAGTTTGGGTTGAAATGCAAATTATTAGCATAGTCTAGCAGGTTGTACCCTTTCATTTAAAGATAGTATTAGTTGTATGCTGTCTTTATGACATAGCAATTTTGATTGCTAGCAATACATATCAAATTTTCTATTCCCTATCACAGTAAAACAGTCTTGAATGGATTTAACTTAAACATCAATCTTTTAATAATTAGCCGAATGAAAATTAAACAACTAAGAAAAAAAATTATGCGAATAGATTACATTTCAGAGAAAAATAAATAACTAATTGAGACGCAAAACCCATCTCCCGAAAAGAAGGATTCCACAGATAACTCGAAACCAGAAATATCGACGAACATAAAACAAATATTTGTCCATTTCCCATTCTGAGCGACAACCCTTTTCCGACATTCCCATTTCGGGGGAGCATCAGCTGTTCCGAGAGACATCCAGCAAACATTTCCCGCAAAATGCCATTCAGACGGGGCGATGAAGAGGGAATAAATAGAATTCCGAAATTCGAACCCCCTTTTGAATGGCGGGCAGCACAAAAGGACCCATTTACGCCTTAATTACCCACAAAAGGTCCCTTTCCCACCCCGATGAAAACGCATCGTTTGCCTTCAGAATTAGGTGCAGTTAAAGGGTGGAACAATTCGGAGAGAAGGGGTTTTTTGGGGCTGTATTTTCGTTCGTTCGTTCGAAAGCGGATGGAACCGATGCTTGCAGATGAAGAGTTAGTTCACTTTATAGCGTAGGAAATAAATGCTGATTTATATATGTACGGGTGGAATAACTGCGGACATCAAAGCATTTAACATGGCATATTGTTGTTATAGTTTACCAATATTTCAAATCACCGAAGATGGCTATTGTAATTATAAAAAGCAGAATATATATAACGCTCATTTTAATTTCGTAGATATAATGATATACCCCCGCACACAAATAAAATTCAATAGAATGTTAACGTCAAATTATTCAACCGATAAACTAACAACAGCTGAAAATTTGTTATTAAGTAAATTAAGTATAAGCTTATAACATTCATATTTCCTTTTGAAGAAACAATGAGTTGAAAGTTATTTAACTCATAATTTTAATCGATTTATTTTGCAAAATTACAATCTCATAAGATTAAGGATGAAGCACCACAAAAATATGAGCATTTATGCTAATGGCTTTAAAAAATACCAAAAATGAGGCAACTGCCCTGATGTCGAGCTCACTCCTCATCATGTCTTTGATTGCCCAGCTGTTGCAGCTACCATGCATTATCTGGACCCTCCCTCGAAAGAGGATGTATACTCCGAGCTGGCAATCCACAAAGCCAATATTACTCGGGAGACCCCGATATTTGATTTTCTTGTACTCTTCAGG